>JANSTW010053089.1:0-12310 GCA_027564275.1 Diadocidia ferruginosa
AAATAGAGTATAACAATGAAAATGTATATAAATTATACCACTCGATCCGATCGAGAAGTCATAATAGCTACATTCGAACGTATCGGAATTTAAATCTCGTCTCGATATCGATAATATCGAGTTTCATAATCGGGCCTCAGATTTCTGATTTTAAAATTTCATATTAGCAAATATTGTAAACTCAAATGTTTAATATACGAGCGTATTAGTGTAACATAATATTATGACTTTCGACTTGTTAACTATCCTTTCCTGAAAAGATAAATTAAATTCTTCCAAAAAAAAAAAAATTTTTTTTACTATTTTCCCCAAAATATTATTTATCTATAGGCAGTACCAGATGCGAAGCTGCCCGTGCTCTATTTAATTGATTCAATTGTTAAAAATATTAAAAAGAAGGATCATATGGACAATCTGGTATACGTAACTTTATTCAGCCCGTCGATTGTCAATATATTTTGTGGCGTTTTTGAACAGGTTTGTCCAATGATTTTTTTTATTTGAATAAAACTTTTTAATTTCTATAAAAGTTTGTGATATAAAATAGAAAAAAACACACTTTCTGCCTTAAAAACATTTTTAAGTTTATTATTTTCTAAGCAGGTTGATGAGAAAATTCGTCAAAAAATGTTTCCATTACGTAAAACATGGGATGGTATTTTTCCGACACCAAAATTATACACGTTGGACGTCAAAGTAAATTGCATGGATTCAGGATGGCCAATAACAGCCAAAGCTCCATCTATTCATGTCAACCCAAATTTCTTTAATCGCAAGGTACGTACTTTTAGCGCTTAAATAATAATGTGTATGCATTAATTTTAATTTATTCTTTCAGCCGGAAAATGATATGCAGAATCAATTACGTGATAAGCAACGTGAACTGTTGGAATTGCAAAAGCGGAAATTAGAATTAGAATTGGCCGCAACAAAAAAGCATATTGAAGAACAAGAATTACAATTATTAATGAAAACGGCTACAGTGAAACGACCTGTTGAACCTCAATTGAATACTGGGAATATCAATGTATCTTCCGCTGCTATTGACTCAGATGTTCAAAAAAAGGTAAACTACACCAACTATTAAATAGTTTAAATTTTGTAATATTTCTGATAAGCTTTCCTCCTTACTCCTTTAAATGCAAATCAAGATTATTTTGTATGAAAATGTACTCCTTTGATGATTCTTATATGTATAAGACTTTTCCTGCGTCACCCCACTTATAAAAAAAATAATAATTAAGAGATGAATTATAATTCATCTGTTAATAATGTTTTTAAAGACAGATGGCAATCCGTATGAAATTGTTGATAATATCATAGCGCTTTCAATTAAATTTCTTGATATTTGAAATTTAAGAGAATTTATTGAAAGCTTGAAATTTGTATGAGATTAATATTTGTTTAAATAGAAACAAAGAAGGTTTTGATGATATTGAGAGTCCCAGTAAATCAATTTTAAAAATTTTCTGTAGGGGTTATTATTTCAGTTTTTTTGGCATATTTATACAAAAAAGTTTTAAAATAATAAGTAAATATTTTTGCCGCATACTTCGACAGTAAAATATGTTTATTAATTGAATTTTAAGTTCTTAAAAAGAATAAGAATAAATAGGCAATTAAAAAACAATAAAATAAATATACATACGGAAATATCAGTAAATCCTCCAAAGACTTCAACACAATACTCAATTTTTGAAATGTCTAATATTTTCGGTTCAAATCATTAAATGTATAATAGGGTCAAATATCACCACATCACCATTAACGTTTTTTTACGGATTGAAGATATGTGACATTAAATGAATTATTTAACCTGGTAACTATTTGTCAGTGACCTATTAAAGAGAGATCGTTACGTACGAACTAACTAGTTTATTGTCAAAGTTTTTGCATTTTGAATTTTCGAAAATGTTAAATTATTCAACGAATAAAGAATTTTGCGTGTACTTTTATTAATTAATTTTTTAAAAATAAAATTAATAAAAATATTTATTTTTAGAATCAAATTTTGAATCCGCAACGACCTACAGTTTCATCTACAATTGTGGCAACATCACAACAGCAACCATTATTACCGCAACATCATAATATGCCACAACGAGTTCGTATTGCATCAGTTAATCCAGCTCTAGTATCTGTTGTTCGCTCACGTGATCCGCGTTTAGCAGCTCGACAACAATTGCAACAAATGAATATGGAAAATCAACAACAAGTATCCCAAGATGGCGGATTTCAAAATCAACGTTCGCGTTTACTGAATAATGGTAATCAACAACAGCAACAATCTTTTCAATCAACGAAATCATCGTATACACAAAATAATAACAATAGTCAACCCCAAACATCACATATAATTAAAACTAATGAAATTAATTATACAAACATTGGTAGTGGATTTGTACCTATTAGCGAATTAAGTAGAATACCAAAATTATCGAATTCGTCAAACAGCAATAATATATCAAGTACGAAAGGTCGTTCTGGACCCAAACTTCAAGTACCCAAATCATCTAGTAATGAAAAATCACCTTCAAAACACTCATCTTCTACCAAATCATCACCTACAACATTATTAAGAACTAAAAAGTCGTCAAAGTCACCAAGTTCTAAAGTTATGAGCAGTTCTACATCTTCAAGTAGAGATCGTAGTAAGGAATCGTCTTCGAGACAACGCAGTAGTTATGGTAGCGACTTATTAAAAAAATCGAGAAATACTACCAGTCCAACATCAACAATTACAAGTACGGATTCTGCATTGAAACACGGCAGTGTATCGCCAACACCCATCATTTCCTCGAATGAAAAATCTCCATCAGAATCATTTGCAAATAAACCTCAGTCTACTTTAGTAAAATTTAAAGATATAAAGAATTCATCAACAAAAGTTCGGAACTATATGCGAAGAAATCGTCATGATTCAAAGTCACCTGTTGATTTAAAGAATGAAAATACAACCGAACCAACTTTAAATCCCCCATCCCCACCACCAATTAGTGGAATTACACAAACTGAAGAAGTTACCGCAGAATTAACACCAGTGCCACCGATTGGTGGACTGTTGGAACAAGAAACCGTGATACCAGTAAATGAAAAAAGTAAGGATATACAAGTATTAAAAAGAGATTCGACTTATTATGACGTAATAGCGCACATTTTATTAGAACAAATATTTCAAATTATTACAACTTTGTTCTTCTATGGAATTCTAATTTATAACAGGATCAGACCGATAGGTCACATGATAATTATACAATTTTTGATTTGATGTATTTAATATTGTTATAGATAATATTGTGGGGAAAAGAGTAACACTTAATATTTAGTAAATAAATAATACTTAATTTATTGTTTTTGATAATAAATACGAAACCTGTAAATATATGGGGTAAAAATTGGGTTATTTTATTTAAAATTATTTCAAGTGTGCGTTGATGGGGGAATAAATATAAATGGAATTCTTTTAAATTTCACTAAAGTTCATCAGTTGATAAATTTGCACAATTTATTCTAGTATGTTGTGCCGTGTTAGTAATGATTTGTTTTAAAAGTCTTCTCCATCGCGAATGAATATTATCTGAATTCAAATCGACATATCAGAATGTTCGTTCATCAAGAGGATTACAAATTTTGTTTTCTAATGTTTTTTCGCAAAGCTTTTGATTCAATTAGTGAAAACTTAATAAATATTTTCTAACAATCGTCAGTTACATCATTACAATAGCATCTTAAATATTTAATTCAGATAATGTTATGTTCAATGTTCGACGAGGCCCGATCATGAAACTCGATATTATCGGTATCGAGTCGTTTATCGAGTCGATATTGAATTCCGATACGATCGAACGCAGCTATTATCACTTCTCGATCGGATCGAGTATTTATTATTATTTATATTCCAATTAAAAGTGACAATAATGTCTTCCGTGACTCTAACGCTATAATATAATTTACGTTCGTCACTTTAAATAGCAAATATTTATTGTATTTATGTATATATATATATTTACTAATGACAACTGGAAAGTTGTCGACAATAACGAGAAACATGTCATAGCAGCCCTCAAAATTATCTCGATGGTATCGAAATTCCATAATAGCTATTTTTATCGAGTCGAGTTTCATGATCGGGCCTCCGGTTAAACACAGTCTGCGTAAGATACAAATATTGACATATCGGATTTTTTATTTAATTTTGTATGGAACTATGGAACACATCGTATCATCAGTTTTGTTTTTAGCGAATTACAGTAATAAGCATAAATAATAAAATGTGCACTATTCGGTTATTTGTTTTTTTTTCTATATTATTCCGATGTTGTGTGAAACAGAATTTAATTTATGTGATCACGTTATGTGTAGATTAAAACAAACTGAAAATCAGTTTGCAACATATTTGTTAGTATATTTTTGGAACACATTTTCTTTATTGTTTATTTTCTTTTAAAGCAAAAATAGATATAGTTAAAAATGTTCCATTAGAGGAAGTTACCGAAAAGAAATCAGATGAAAACCCAATTGAATGTCGTACGGATCCCGACGAAAATGATGACATCAGTGTGGCTAATATAGAAGAAAATCCAACGGAATCGAATTCATCCAATGCTGCGCCAAATGAGTCAATAACATCTTCGGTGGTAGTAACAGTGGCTACAACAACTTCAACCAATTTTTTAGATAATATGAAACGTGCATCAGAAGAACGAACTTTGGATGATCAACCTTCGTCTAAGAAAAGCAAATCTGAAAAAATTGACATGTAAGTTAAACATTTGCGTTTATATAAATAACAGAAAGATAATATGCAACGTGATTTCCAGATTATTTGGTAAAGAAGATGTGGATTATCGAAAACAAATTGTACCAATTATTGCGCCTATACCACCACCGCCACCAATGATTTCAGCAGTGGCAACCACTACGCCTAACAAAGAAGACACCGAAGGATGGGCCAAAATTAAAGTATTATTGTTTTTAACATTTATTTGAAATAAATTTTAATTTTTTTTCTACTTCTGTACAGTCTGTTACGCCAAAATCATCAATTAATACTAGTTTAGAGGCTGTTCGTGCTAAGTTAGCCGAAGCTACGCGGGTTAAAGACAGTGGTAAAGTAAAAGACGTGGATCTTCGTCAGCAAGAAAATAGTCAAGATGGGAATAATGCACAATTTAAAATGATTTTAATGCAAGCCAAAGAACAACTTGCAAATGAAAGCATTAATTTGGAAGAATACAATAATTTAATGACCCAAGTTATGAACATAAAGGAGATAAAAAAACGTGAATCGTTAAAGCGTAAAAATCATGAAACAAGCATGTTACACCAACAGCAAAAAATTAAAATGTATCAACACGGAAGTGACGAAGATTTTAGTTCAAGTGGCGGTGAATCTTCGAATCCGATTCATCAGTCACAATATCGTCGTGATATGCGAAAAACAAAACGAGAAAGGACATCTGATGGCGAACGCAATTCTGGTGGCTCTGGTATGGAGAATAGAGGTAAAAGGAAATTAAAACTAATTCAAATATATTTTTTATCATACTACAACTTTCAGGGTCGAAAGAGCGTCGCGTAAGAAAATCGAAATGGTCAGCGACTGCAGTCTGGGAAGATCACCAACAACATCAACAACAGCAACAAATTATGCAACAGCAACAACAATTTGGAACATATCCAATGATAATGAATGCTCAACAACCATCGACAATATTGCAGGCACCTTTTGTTACATCAACAACATCAATGCCGAACTTAATGTGGCAACAAGATCAATTAGCCGCACAATTTCAACACCAACATTTGTTAGGTAATCCGTCTCTTAATATGGGCACTTTTCCACCACAGCAACAATTTGTAATGGCACCACAACATAATAACCTAATGGAATCAAATAAAACAGCCAAAAGTACAATTGTTATTGATGGCATTCCACGTGACATTCGTTTTTATGATGAAATAACAATTGCGTTTATGAGTGAGAACGGCGGTGAACCGAAAGAAATTGGCTTTCAAGCGGGCGAACGGAAAATTACAGTTGACAATAAAGATTCTATTATATTATCATTTAATGATACATTTGTACCATTTTCTATTGATAATCAAATTTATCAAATACGCTTTGGCACTCCGTTACGTGAAATTTATATTAATAATCAATGGTACGAATGTTTATTTGGTGATCCACCAGTTGGAATTACGCTTGACGGCAAGGTGCGTTTATTTAAAATAGAAGGACCATCGCCAAATTTAAGGATTGGTAGTTTGCGAACGGATTTAGTTGCTGGACGAATTGATTTGTACATTGGTGTCACAATTAAAATTCCAGTTTATTTGGATGCTCAGGTGCAAATTTTCCAATTGGATAATCAATCGCATACGCTACAATTTGCCGATTACTTAAAAACGGTACTAATTGATAATGAACCATTTTTGGTAGAATATGGAGGCATGCCAAAAAGATTTCGTATCGGTGGTAGAGATCATTTTATTCGTTTTTCTGTTTTACCTGATCATTTAATGGCCGGAAATGTTTATATAAAAAATATGATTAGAACTGATCGTCATCGTGATTTAATTTCTCCAAAACCAATAATAATACCAACGATAACTGCGCCAATTTTAGATAATGCATTGTCCTCTCAACAATTGTCACATACTCCCGCCATTTCTGAAACTGGGGTTGTGAATTCCACGGTCTTGCCAACTGGCCTACCATCCATTAACATTGATGACTTATTTCAAAAATTACTTGCTTCTGGTATTTTAAACACAAACAAGACAACAACTGAAGTAGAAAAACCAAAAGAAAAAGAGAAACCAAAACCCATTTCGTTTGCCCAACCGGAAACACTTAAAGTACGCCAAGCGCCATTAATTCATGTCCTTTTTTCGGGAATGCAATGTAGCAGTTGTGGTGTTCGCTTTCCGCCCGAACAATCAATGAAATACAGTCAACATTTAGATTGGCATTTTAGACAGAACCGTCGAGATCGTGATTCGGCTAGACGGGCCCATTCTCGAAGATGGTACTATGATGTCAGTGATTGGATTCAATACGAAGAAATTGAAGATCTCGATGATCGAGAGAAAAATTGGTTTGAAACACAGCAGACAGAAATGGATTTGGGTCAAGAAGATTCAGCACAACGTGTAGAATCGCCGTTGCCTAGTTGTGTTGCTGGACCAGAAGATATTGATAAAACATGTGACATGTGTCACGATCAATTCGAAACCTTTTACAATGAAGAAAATGAAGAATGGCATTTACGCAACGCCATTCGAATGGATGAAAAAACTTATCACCCCATTTGTTATGAGGATTATAAGGTAAATATTTTTAAAATATTTACTGTTTTCTACCGTAAATCTTAACAAATTTGAAATTTAGAAACAGGCTCAACGAAAAGTTAATACTTTTGTAATATTGGCTCTAGCTTTCGCTAATATTACAAAAATATTCATTTTTCGTTGTCCGATTAGCCTGTTCCTCAAATTTGTAAATATTGTTTACTTTATGTTTTGAATTATAATATTAATTCTTTTTTTTAACTATTTACAGTTATCCTTCACCTTAGATGAATCGGCAATGAATTCTGCTTTATTATCGGCTGATGATAATGCTGTTGATAATAGTATTAACAATGAATGTGATACAGGTATTTAAAATTAAATTAAATTTTGGCTTTAATTTATTCATAAACTTGTTCTAGGTGAGCAAATCATTTTAGACGATGACGACGATGATGTTGTGGTTGTACCCCAAGAAGAGCCAATCATTACAGAAATTCCAGACGATGAAGAAGATGAGACAAAGACAGACGCCACTACTGAT
The DNA here is from genome assembly GCA_027564275.1 of Diadocidia ferruginosa. Classification (NCBI taxonomy): domain Eukaryota; kingdom Metazoa; phylum Arthropoda; class Insecta; order Diptera; family Diadocidiidae; genus Diadocidia; species Diadocidia ferruginosa. Next base: position 7,838 of record JANSTW010053089.1, read on the forward strand.
GATACAAATAATGTTCTAACATTGGAGGATACAATTTTAAATGAAACTGATTTGGCTGATGTTAGTAGTTGTAGTGTATCAACCACTGCTAAAATAACGTCAATAATAGACGAACCTGAAGCAACATACGAGCCGATTGGGAATGAATCAGACATACAAATTTTAGTACCACAAATTTCTATTGTAGATATTGATGCAATTGAAGAATTGCCCGAAGAAGAACGAAAACTGCAAGATGAAGTGGCCAAACAAGCTGCGTTGGGATTATTAAAAATTAAAAAAGAACCAAAATATGAGGGATATGAAGAAGAGGACGATGATGGCTTCGAAGAAGTGGGAACGTTTGAAGAGACTTCTGTAATAGATGATGATAGCGGTAGGTTCAATTAGCGATATATTTTAAATAAAAATAAAAACCGAAATAGTTCAGGAATCAAAAACATAGCTCCATATAAACTTTTAACAAATTGACACAGCAAAGGGATTTTGCACGTTTGTAGTTCTAACCAATAGAAGTGCCTTCTTCAAAAAGTCCCCAATCCTTGAGTTTACAGGGACCCTGGGGTTGCCAAACCCAATTTTTATAGTTCAGTAAAATAAATGCTTAGATATAGCTTATAAAACGCATAACTAAATTCTCCGTAATATTGTACGATAGTGTTTAAGCTTATGATAATGTAATTTTTGAGAAATTCGAGGTTAGGTTTTTTTTAAACATTACAAATATGACTAATTTAATGATACAAGAAGTCAAAAGCTACTATAAGGTGATATTTTTATTTTAAAGACATTGTATTTTCGCGTTTTTTAAGCCATAAAGCAATATTGTGCTGTTTGCCGTTTTAAAGATAATATCTATGGCTTAAAAAACGTGGAAATACAATGTCTTTAGAATAAAAATATCATCTGATAATAGCTTTTGACTCTTTGTACCATTAAATTAGTCATATTTGTAGTCAAAACTGTAAAAAAAACTTAACCTGAAATTTCTCTAAGATAACATTATCATAAGCTTAAACACTATCGGACAATATTACGGATAATTTAGTTTTGCGTATTATAAGCTATATCTAAGAATTGTGCTATTTACGGTTTACGAATTATCTTTATATTAATGAACTATAAAAATTGGGTTTGGCAACCCTGATATCAGGGTCCTGCAAACTCCACGATTGGGAAATTTTTGGAAAACTTTTCTATTGGTTAGCACTACACACGTGCATTTTTAAATACCGTCGAAATTATGTCAAAAGTATGCAATCAAATAAATCACAATAAACATTTTTCAGTTTTCATTTAACATCACTTCTGTCAAACTAAAAACTTTTGATTGTGAGAGCTTATATATGTTAACTAGATATCACTACTCCACAAGCGTTTTGTGATGCATATGCCACTATTTTTTTCTTATTTAATCGTACTATAAAACACAAAAATGGGAGATTTTTCTATGGATATTATTTCGAGATATAACAAAAAATAGTTTTTGTCGGAGTTAGCTTCACATATTAGATCATTTCTCGGAATACAAGCGGCCGATATTTGTAAATCTTTAATTTTTGTGTTTTTCTGGCACGATTACACAAGAAAAAATTAATGACATGGATCACAAAATTAAAGTTTAAATTTTATGGTAGTGTATTTTGTTACCTGAAAAAAATAATTCATTGCGAGAGCACATTGATCTACTACAAAGCCCAAATTTTTTTAAAAGGATCGAATTGATAGTTTTTGAATTTACTATTTTCACACAAACAAAAAATCCAAAACTGAAGAAATATAATAACATCCCTTCTGCTTCCATACATGGATTTTTGGTTTCATTCATCCAAAGAAATGTGTTAACAAATCTTTTTAGTATCTGAAAATTATTTTGTATTAATTAGAAAGACATTTGTTTGTAGTAGCGCAGTCTCTATTACATAATATCTATGTTGTCGACATTATTTTCTATTATTTAATAATTAAATTAATTTAAAAATGTTTTTATTTAATTTTGTTATATCGTGTTTATTTAGTGGACATATTTTCATCACAACCCGTTCATGTTGTTGCCGTTGCTGCTGCTACAGCTGCTGTTGCTGCACCGATCGTTCATCAAACACAGGCGTCGCTAATAACCAGTCTTGACGGTAATGTTCAATTACAGGATGCTCCAACTACGATTGGAACAAATAAAATTAAAATAAATATTACTAAAAATGTTAGCAACAAAACCCAAATAAATGCAAATAATGAAAAAGATCCAAATACAAATGTTGAGTCTGATAATATTATTAAAAATACTACAGCTGATGCATTAGCTGCTCAACAACAACAAATTGATGATATTCAATTTGAATTGAAAGATTCAATGAAAAATGTTTCATTTAAAAAATTGCCCACAGTTTCGTTGGGTCGTGAAACGTCCGGCTTATGTTCAATTATGTAAATATTTGATAAAAATTTTAATTTAGTTTTAAATTTGGTTTCTGTAATTATATTTTTCTTATGAAAAGAAAACCAACAAAAATTGTGATAGATCCATTAGAAATATTCGTAATTCAAAATATCATCAACATGTCGTTATTGCCATTGATTGTAATAGAATTTATGTTTAATTTGAATAAAACAAACATACATGCGGGAGGGAAGTGTTTCTTTTTAATTTGGCATGTTTAACAATATATACCTACATTTTTTTAAAATAATATTTAGGAATTTCTACATTTAAGAACTTTTTTTTTTTTGTTAAATAAAATATGAATTTTGAAATAAAAAAAAAAGTTATTTTACTGAATTCAATATAAACAATAAATAAATGGATAAAACAACTTGAATTTTAATTAAATAATACTTTTTTACTTTCATAATTTGTTTTTTGTTTTGTAATTCATAAATGAAATTAAGGGTCGTATTATATCTAGATGAAAAAATAAATTAATTAATTTTTACTTTTAGTTTATATTAATTTAGATTTATTGAGCTGAATATGTCTTATGAACCATTCAATATTGTATATCATTTATTACACATATATAATATATTATATATATATATATATATATATCTTTTTCTTCATAATAACGCAAATGAAAAAGGAAGAACAATTTAAATAAATAAATTTAAAAAAAAAAACTATAAGTAATTTTTTTATAATTTATGGTGAGCAATTTTTTTCTGAAAATAAAGCAAAGTAAAATTATTGAACATTTCTTTTTTTATATAGTTACATCATACATACTGGAACATCATCATTAATTAAAGAAATACTTCGTTAGTTCGGTTACATGACACAACACCCAAAAACATTTTTGTATCCCTCCTGTTATTAAATGAGATGTCTCCAATAATAAAGCAAGGAACACTGATTCCTAATGGTATCCCGACAAAATATCTCGGTCAAAATATCTCGCGACATTTTATCTCGGTCATTTTATCTCGAGACATTTCATCTCAACATTTTATCTCGACGACATTTATCTTTTTCCTCAGCCACTCCGACGATTGGGACGTAGGTTCCGAAACAGTTTCGATATTTTAATAAGCACAGGAACTATTCCAGTGTCACATTTTATTATAATATATAGTCTCTCATTGACCGCATTGTCCGATAAATGTATTCAAGTTTTTATAATTTGTATGTATTTATATATTTTTGTTGAAGATTGGATCTTTTTGAAAAATTAAATTTTCCTATTAACCAAATGGGCCATTTAACGTTTTCTCCGCACTTTTTGTGAGCGTGGTAACAGTTATTTTTTAATATCCATCCCTCTTTTCTAACTATTATAATAAACCGCACACTTGCACCTCCGTAACTAAATTCCAAATCAAAATATTTTATACTTTAACATTGCTACATATTATAAACCATAAAATATGTTTTTTGACATAATTTGTAAATCGCTAAAATTATTTGCCCTAATTGTTACTATAATAATTGTTTGTAATGAGGGAGAAATATAAATATCTAATTGGTTTAGTTTAAAATCTGCAGAAGCATATAGATTCGGTATACGTTTTTTATTGTGAAAAAATTAATAACGTTTTTTTTTAAATTAGCATTTATTATTGTTACTATTTTTAATAAATTTGAAATTTTGAAACACAGGTCAACGAAAATGGAATACTTTTGTAATATTATCAGCTAGCTATTTGTCTGAGGTATCAAAAATTTTTGTCATACCGACAAGAGTTGCACTATTTCTACGCTAACCCGTCATCAGTGGAGTTGGATGAACATTGAACACCCTCCTGATAGTGCCAAATAGGTATTCCATTTCAAATTTCCGAAACTCATTCGCAAGCCATAATTTTTTGGTGATCAGTGGGGCGGGTTTACACTGTCCCTATAGTAGAAATTTTTCAAAAAATCTGCAAAGAATTTTTCTTTTATCCACAGTGGAAACATGACCGATTTCGGCTACAATCTCCGCAGAAATTTATATGGAGGTGGTCCGATTTTCCAGCATCAATACATTCAAAGATATG
>JANSTW010053100.1:0-12310 GCA_027564275.1 Diadocidia ferruginosa
ATTTCGAACCACTCGGCCAGAATTCAAATCACTATTGAAAAGCTACAACACAAATCTTTTTTGTGAAAAACATCTGTTAGTGCCGCCAACAGGATTCGAACCCCGAACCTACCATTTACTATACTCGGCGGCATTGCGGCAATAATACCACACGGCTATAACAATTTATTTTATTTAGTTCCAAATAATTAAATTGCTGTAATAACATCGAATTACAAAAGCCGCACAAAAAAAATCCACTGGGACTCTTATGGTATTAGAAAAATGCGAACGCATCCCACAAAAATTCTTGCGGCGGTGTAAAATCGCTTTGTTTTTTTTCGTTGTGTACAAAATTTATTTTAATGAGCTCGCTGGCGCGTATCGCTGACGCAATTTTTTTTTGAAATATTTCAATATTCGGTAAGTTAAATACAAACATTGAACAAATCGAATGTTTCCTTATTAATTAAATTAAATTTTTACATAAAGCTCGGACAATTCGCACGGCCTATCGACTGGTGTCCAAGGCCTTTTTCCTCGAAAATTTGGTAAAGGTTGCGGAAGACGTGATTTTTTTTTTATTTTTTGTTGTCGAGAATATTATTGGCGCAACAACAACACTAGAAAATATGACTGCGAAAAATTCCGATTCTGTTTATGTTAAAATTGAACCTGCCTATTTAATACTTAATGCTGCAGCAGCGTCCGAAAGACTAAATTATAATGAATTTCTGAATCATGCATTGCCTAGCAGCGGTGCGAACAATGGAATGTTGTATCCGGCCGTACAAACTCGTATTTGCGGATTATGCAATGAGCAGTTTACGGACGAGACCAAATTCAGGACACATCTTAGTTCTCATGTTATGAAAATGGAGAGAAAGCAAGAACTTAAGCAGAAATTTCCACACCCTCCAGAACTGTGGAATAGATTACAATTAAGTGCGGATTCATCAAAAGTTTCCAGGAGTGAGGTTGTGAACTCATTAACAACGTATAAAACATCATCACCGTCAAGTATGCGAAGGCAAAAAGAATACAAAGATAACCCATATCAATGTTCAGAGTGTAATAAAACATTTGCTCAATTGGGAACATTGGCCACACATAGGCTAACACATACAGGTGAAAAACCGTACAAATGTGATGTGTGTGAGAAAAGATTTGTGCAAGTCGGAAATCTTGCGACGCACAAACTAATACATACGGGTGAGAAACGATTCAAATGTGAAGTGTGTGGCAAATGTTTCTCTCAACTTTCAAATATAATTGCACACAATCGGATTCATACTGGTGAGAAACCGTTTACGTGTACCTTATGTTTTAGGTCATTTACACAAATGGCTAATTTAACTTCTCATAAATTAATCCATTCAGGTGAGAAACCATTTAGATGTGATATATGCGACAAAGCGTTTGCCCAAGCTGGAAACCTATCGTCGCATCGGTTTACACATTCGGGCGAAAAACCATTTAAATGTGAACAATGCAACAAATCATTTGCACAATTGGGCAATTTGAATACGCACAAGATGATCCACACAGGAGTAAAGCCATTCGGATGCAACGTTTGTCCCAAAGCATTCCCCCAACTATCTCATTTGAACGCACACAAGAAAAGAGTTCACTTTATAACGCCACCAACAAAAACTGAACGTCATTTACAACTTCTTTCCTCTCTGCCCAATCTATAAACGTATTTTTTGCGGTAAATAACTCATGTTTAATTTATTTAATGCCCATGATTGTAGTGGGGTAGTGGCATAATAATAGAAATTTGCAGGTGTGTCCTATCCCTACTTGTACAATAGGGTTCTACAGAAAAAAAAAATCCACTTTTTCCTATTTTATGTTTAAAAAAACCAAAAAGAAGTAAAGTCTGCAAGTATCACTTAACACTTTTTATTTTAACGGCCAGAATTTTAATTATTCATATTTTAAGAATTTAAATTTTTCAAAAAGTCCCGGATCCATTTTATGCTTGGTGCGATTAATCTACTACATTTTATCATTGTGAACGATGTAAAAAATCAAAAACAAAAAAAAAATTGTATGTAATTTTATTTTTTTAATAAAATATATCCACAAAAGAGTGTAAATGTCTGTCTGTGGAGAAAAACCGAAGTTGTGAGCATGAAAGTATTAATAAGGAGAAGATAGTGGGGTTGGATCGGACACACTCTGCGACGACCAAGCGATGACATAGCGCAGGCGGCGCTTGATTGGAACCCGCAGAAGAGGACGACCTAAATCTTCGTAGCGCCGAATGACGCTGCAGGAAGCCGAAGGAAAGAAGTTCAACGAAGTAAAGGCCCTGGCAAGAAATCGAGTGCGTTGGAAGCAATTTGTTGATGCCCTATGCTCCCACGCTATGGAGTAAAGGTTGAGATGATATATTTGTAGTACAATGGTAGTACTATTAAATCGTAGTTTATTCATTACCACGTGATAGACGGCACATATCTTGAAATTTTATCATAATGGGATATATTTAAAACCAGAAAAATTCAAAGAGTGTCTTTTTGTTGAGCAGTGTACGTCGTACTAGAAGTACTAGAATTTACTAATTCTAGTACTTCTACGTCGTACGTGTTATAATTATATAAAAAATTCAATTTGGTTTGAAAACAAAAACGTTAAATTTAAATACTTTGATTTTTTGTATGTAATTCATATGCATATTGTATTTATACATGTTAATTTCATAACTGCAGGGTAATAATTATTAAATTAAAATGTATGTCATTTTTTTTTATATATTATATACTTAGATTGTTTTATTTTCAAAATAAAAAGTGAGGTTAATATGTTAACTCTCAAAAATAGCCGCTACAAAATTATTTTATACTGGGTTCTTTATACCGCGATCCTTTTTCAAATTGGCTACGGACCATATTTTGTTGTTGTAATTTTGAGTTGTCCACTCTCAATTAAACAAATTCAGGCTCTCTAATAGGGCATGTTAAACGTCAAAAACATATATGTATAATAGCAACAATAACCGACATAATGTGAAAAAACTACAACAATTTACATTGATTTTTCACATTAGGCATAAGCGCCATGCTTCATTGAACTAAAATTGAACATGCCCAATAGTAATAACAAAAATAACGTATCGTAATGATCCCTTCTATTCCCCTATAAAATACCGATTTTACACTGCTTTTTCAAATTGAAAGAAATTCGATGTTATTGCGCTGTGCGGTAAATATTTTGTTTTGACATCGCAATTTTTCCGCAAATTTTCATTTCATTCGTGCAACTCAGGTGGTACGCGCGCGTATAGTCGGAAAATATAGGAAAAACTTTCTAAATCTTTTGCAAGATTTTCCAGCATAAAAGTATTACGCATCGATCAGTCCATTTTTGTGTATGAATTATTAATATAAATCTGCAAATTGTCGATAAGCTCGCCCAATAAAATGTCGACTGAAATTTCAAATAAAGAAAATATCTTTCTATTTGTGCCAAATATTATCGGTAAGTGCGATGCTGTTTTTCCTCAATTTTCCGGATTTTTCCCAACTATATACATTGTGTAAAATTGTAATATATGATTGAATAAATAAATAAAACATTTTGTTTATCATGTAGCGAAGAATTGTTTGTGGAAAAAAGACGTAATGTTGCACAGCGACAGCAGAGAAAAAGGGCGAACGATAATTTCATTATTAAATTACGTGTTTGTTTTTGATTTTCAAGTTCAAAATTATAGAATAAATTTAAAAAAATATATATTTATTTTTAAAAAGGTCAATATTCTCTAAATTAATTCCGATCACTTTTATTTTTAGGATATGCACGAATCGTACTGGCGATAATTGCATTCTATTTTATGCAAACAAATTACATTGTGGCTGGATGGTGTTACATAATAAGTGCATTGTTGGACTCAGTCGACGGACATGCCGCCAGAGCATTTAATCAAAGTAATCTAAGTTTACCTAAATAACACTATTTTTTCTTTTATATTTTTTAGAAGATCAGTGCCGCATTAATCTATGTAGAGGCCCTTATATACCATATAGAAATCTCGGCATCTCATTTTTCGCAAATTATAGAGAATTGTTCTGCAGACAGAAACAGTTTAGCTGAGGAACGCATGCATGTAAAATAAAAACAAAATAGGCAGGGAAAGAGATTAAATCCGCTTATTTTCGACTGCATACACAATAACCACTAGGTTAGCAGAATACATCATAATATATATCGACTGTCCGGGGTATTAGACAACCAATTTTTTCGAAATCTTATTTTTAATGTAATCTTTTTGAAAAATGATAACATTTTTTACATTGGAAAACATTGGTTGATTCGGGGTATTAGACCTAGGCATTCGATGTTGCTCTGTCTCTAAAATCTAAATACTCAAATCGCTGATTCCCAAAATAATACCAAGATATATTTTTCGATTCGTCTGATATGAATTCTCGGATCAATGAACTTGGTAGCTAATAAAACTCGTACAAAAATCACCTTTCATTTTTATTTACGAATACATCAATACGTCGTTCTATGGCAGGAGAGAGGAGGCGGTGATAGCTGTCTAGGAGCCCAGGTCAATGAACCATAAAAAAATCCTTTCAAGATTAAATGCAAACGTTGATGTGCCCTACTCCAGCCTATACTAGTACTATTCGTTAGTCCGCCACTGTCAGCGAATTAACATTAAGTACTTGCCGATGATAATATAATCCAATTACATTCAATGTCTTTGCATCGGCGATATATAGATTACAAGTATTGCTTTGTCAGGCAGCATAATGTATTATGTGACACATCGCGCTAATACATTTTATTTTTATTGATTTAGAATTATAATATTATGTCATATTACGTGTGAAGCGGACGTTTTATATAATTTATGCGAATGATTTTTTAGATGATATTGCTAAGTAGTTACGCAAATAAATGTGAATTCTATAATGGGTTTGTGGAATATTAGTTGTTTAGTATTCCATTTGAAATTATATGAATAATTGGAATATAATTGTAATTTTATTTCTGATGTATTTTGCTTAAATTGTACGACAATTGATTGCCGAAAGGGGGGTTCATCCAAAAGTCGTAGTATAATTTTTTGGTCGGGGGATGACCCTTTACAGGATAGATGGGGTGGGGTCTTATTTGGAGCATATTCGCTATACTGCAGTTCAGCCAAATACTATTGAAGAAAATTTGGTTAAAAATTCCAATATTGACATTTTCAAGAGATAGTTAGATCAGAAAGAAATGCTGCCGAAAATTATTGATTGACCGTAATTTTATCTCGGCCATTTTATATCACAACATTTTATCTAAATTATATTTTATCTCAAAGTGATTTTATCTTAGAACAATTTATCTAAATGACTATTATATCAACGACATTTTATCTCAACAATATTTTCCCTCAACAACATTTTATCTCAACAACATTTTATCTCAACGATATTTTATCTCAACAACATTTTATCTCAACGATATTTTAGCTCAACAACATTTTATCTCAACGATATTTTATATCAACCAATTAATTAATTTGTCTTTTTACTAATTTAAAAAAGCAAACGCCAGGGGAAAAAAGGGACAGGGGTCGAAACAATTTAAAAAATACGGTTTTTGTAAATTTTTTCTTATAATCTTGATTTAATACCAATTATTTTTCAGCGCAGAATGTACCCCATATTATGGACGAATCTACCCCAAATGATGGACGAATCTACTCAACCGATGGGGTAGATCCGATCCGAATGTAATATGTTTCTAAAATATTTATTTAAATTATCGTTAATTCAAGATTATATTCATAAGTATTGTATATTTTTAAGTTTTTTAATTGTTTAACATCCTCAAAAGGGAAAAAAATAACCTTTTTATGGGCAAAAAACTTGCTAGGGGCGCAAACATTTAACTTTTGCATAGAAACAGAACCACAACCAGCATAATATATATATATAAAATATGGTAAAATTAACGATTTTACAAGATTTAAGCGTAAGTAGACCGAGAATGGGTTAAAGGATGTCTTGGAGGTACAAATAAATTTGCCAGTCTGTGGGCTGAAGGGATAACAATACACTAAAACAATTAGAAGAAAAATTGTAGCCATTGTCAAGACCTTTCCTTTGATGGCACAACCTCTATAAATGTTTATATTTCGATATTTTACAAACGGTTAGGCCCTTCCAAAACTTTTACATACAAACTTTAAACACCTCTCTCTTCGAAAGAAAGCCGGGTGCCTTAAAGTCCACGAGCAAACGTTGTTCAGGGCTGACCCCCTACAAAGTTTTAGGAAGATCCAAGAGGAGTGAGATTCTACAATTCAGCCAAATATACTAAGCAATGTATTTCACTTTTTGTAAATTGAAAAACATCATCAGCAACGTGTTCTTTACTGCAAAGCGAAGGAGCATAGGGACCATTTTCCCATTTTTCTATCTAATACTATGGTTTTCATTGGTGTACCGACAATTTTCCGAAACGACAATTCCCCGAAACGACAGTTCCCCAAATGTACAATTCCCCGAAAAGTAAATTCCCCGAAACGACAATTCCTCGAAACGACAATTCCCGGAAACGGCACTTCCCCGAAACGACAATTCGTCGAAACGACAGTTCCCTGAAACGACAATTCCACGAAAAAATTTAATTTAAAAAAAAAAATTATATTTTCTGAAAAAAAAATTTGTTTTGTTAAAATTTTAAAATGTTTTAAAATTTTTAATTGTTTTTTTTAATTTTTTTGCTCAGACAACTTATTTAAAACGTTTTTTTTTTTCACGAAAATTTTTTTTTGTGTATTTTTCATATAACAACAAACTGTAAATTTACCTTCTAACAAATGTTTTTAAGTTACTACCAAAAATTCCTCTAAAAAAATTGGCTCTGCTTGGGTTAGGTTAAAAAAAATTCGGGGAATTGTCGTTTCGGGGAATTTACTTTTCGGGGTATTGTCGGTGAACCGTTTTCATTATATCAATACAAATTCTTTTTACAACCGATACATCATTTTCAGGCACAAAGTTCGGTGCTATGCTGGATCAGTTGACCGATCGTTGTGGTACCATGGGATTACTGGTAACGTTAAGTTATTTCTATCCAAAGTATATGTTTTTGTTTCAACTATCAATGGCTATTGATGTGTCCTGTCATTGGCTCTACATGCAATCGTAAGTTTTTTAGAATTCTCTCATTTTACTTATGACACTAAAGTTACTTTTCGTTCTTTTCTTTATAGATCGACATTACAAGGAAAAACATCGCATAAATTTTTGGATCCAAATGAAAATGCGATTATGAGACTGTACTATCAAAAGGACATCTTAACGTTTATGTGCTGTGGAAATGAGCTATTTTATTCGGCACTATATTTGCTAAATTTCACAAATGGTCCAACAGGTGGGAGGACAGAGTGTTTTCCGCTTGATTACATTTAAATATTATTTTCTTACTTTTAGTGTTTGGCCTTTCATTGCTTAAGGGTGCCGCCATTCTATCGGCACCGGTAGCCTTTGTCAAAACATTAATTTCCCTGCTACATGCCTATGTAGCGTCACAAAATCTCGCCATTATTGACGAAAACGAACGGGCCGAAAATCGCAAAAAAGAACTAGCTAAAAAACCTGAATAAATTTATGGAGACAAAAAATGAAAAAAAAAACATATTTATTTTAAACTCTTAAGATTTGTGGTAAAAAAACAGATGAGAAGATGCGATGTCATTGTCGAAATCTATTTGGTATAATATAGCATAATATAGGTATACGTAGATATGATGTGTGGATGGAGTGAAGGGATGCGGGGGGTAAGTTTTTAAATAAACTAAAATAATAGTCATAATTATTTCCGAAAAAAGATAAACAATCAATTATTATTATGCTTGAAAAGAAAAAAGTAAATAATGTCTTTCCTATGTCTTATGAATTTATGATAACAATTTAAAAAAAAACCCTTTTACAAATATTTAAATTCCTGCGTAATAATAATAGAATTGATTACCCTATAATTTGTATGTGAGTAAAAACGATATAGTGCAGGTATGACTTATGAGTATTCCTGTCTGACCATAGTTTAAACAAATATAGTTAAATAATGAGTGTGCCATCTTATGGATACTAGTTCAACTCCACTGACGAAGGGTTAGCCTAGAAATAGTGCAATCCATGTCGGTTTGAGTAAAAAACATCATATTTTTTTAAGGCTCTAGCGTAAGCTAGGTTGCTTAGAATATGTCCGACAATATGTCAAACATAGTTTAGAGTTATAATGACTAATTTAATTTTGACATCACGCATTTCCCAATGCTAGAAGAAACCACTAGCAAAAATTTTGTCCCATGATTTCTGATTTCCGAAATAATTTCCGTGATTTCCGATATATTTTCGTGATTTCCGAAATATTTCTGTGATTTTCGAAATGATTTCTGATTTCCTAAATGATTTACGCACCCTTGTCCCATGATTTCCGTAAGTGGTTTCCTCCGCGGCCCAATGTTTTTTCACTAAGGACCAATAACTTAATTTTTTTCTTCAAAGTTTAATAAGATTATCCCTAAAATACTGGCGATCCAGAACTGATTAATAGTCAAGGAATAATTTATAATTTTTGTACAATAGAGCATGTTAAACGTCTAAAATAAATATGTATAATAGCAAAAATGGCAGTCTTAATGTGAAAAAAACAACAATTTATATTGATTTTTCACATTAGGCACTAGCGTCATGCTTCATTCAACTAAAATTGAACATGCCCAATTGATCAAACGAAATGTATTAGATGAGCTCATTTCTAAAAATCCTGGTATTCTTTTTAACTTTTAGGTCTTTTAATTTTTAAATATCTAAACTTGGTTTACCGGACACTAAAATGTTAGTCATTTTTATTTCATCAAATATGTTAAATCCGCTCCTGCCGGATCGTCTACAGATATTGTGGAAGGACAGGGGAACGGCCCCTGATACTGATTATTATTGAAAAATATTTGTTCGTGGAGTTTGCCATGTTTTTGGACTCCATTTCGAAGGAGGAGGGGTTTAAAATTGAAAATTAAAATGTGCCGGAAAGAGTTAAAAATAATAAGGGTTCGAATAAAGAGGTTATCGCAAACACTCCTATACTGCCTAAAATAAGTTTTTTAATTTTTTAAAAATTTATTGATTTTTCATGAATAAAAAAATATTTTTTTAACCTTTAACGAGTAATGAGTAGCTTTTATAGGAAATTAACCCCATGCTAAAAAAGATTCAGATACAGCTCTTTAGTTGATTCCCATAAGTTTTTACTATATCCGGCGCATTTCTTTATTAGGTTTTAAAAAACTCCGCATAGCTCATAGTACGGTTCCATACGGCCCATTGCGCCTTTGGAGCGAATTTTCCAGAATTTAGGTTTTGTATTAGAAAAAAAGGAGCCGAAATCAATAAAAAATGTTTTGGAAAATTCAAGATGGCGCCATAATTCAAGATTTTTTGTTTAGTTAATACATTTTGTGATTTTTTGCCATTTTTGCTTTTTTTTATATGACGTCATATAAAGCAATTATTTAAGATTTTCAGTTTTGCAATTTGTTGCAAGAGTAAATGTTTTTTTACTCTAAGTATTTGGACCACTCCCTCCAAAAGGGACCTCAAACTAAACAATAATTGGTACCAGCCATTTGACCATTTTAACTTAAGGCTTCTACTATTCACATTCAAACTCCGGTGTACCGACAAATCCCCGAATGTACAATTACCCGGAAAGTAAATTTCCCGAAACGACAATTCCCCGAAAAAATTTGCCTGTACTAAAATTTTTTTTAAAAATAAAAAAAAACATTTTTATGATGATTAGACCAAAAATGTTTCTAAAAAAATTGGCTAAATAAATAAAATAAATAATAAATAAAAATCGCGCGCGAGGCAATTTTTTTCGGGGAATTTTCGTTTCGGGGAAGGAATTGTAGTTTACTTTTCGGGGAATTGTCGGTGAACCGCAAACTCCATATATGATATTATGGATTCTTTGTGTATGAATAGTAAACGCAACATCAACCACTAATTATTCTCAATCAGTTATATTCACATACAAATTACAATTATGGGTAGAATAGAGCGGCCAATATCCTGAAAATAATTTTTTTTTATAATAATTGATATTAATATTTAATTCTCAATATCAAATTGGTCCCAATAACAAACCGATATACTTAATTTCTAAGAATACGCGCATTCACACATTATTATATAATTTAAATGTAACAATTATTATTAGTTGCGAATAAAGAGTAAAAATATAATGCTTACCGCAACAGCACACCTAGGCGACTGCAAGCGTCGCTTTCTGTCGCCTAGGTGTGCGGTAAGCATAATAAAAAAAAATTTAAATAAATATAAAATAATTTAATTGTTGAAAACAAAACTAAATAATATTATTAATATATTGAGATAAATGTTGTAATATGTGTAAAAATTAAATAAAAAAATTAGATTATTTTATTTACTCGAAAAAAAAAACAAATTTTAGTTTTTAAGTTTTTATTATTATGAGCTTTATAAGATTTTTTTTTTAATTTTGCAAAATAATCACAATTTAAAAAGTACTTTTTAATGAACCAACTCTTATAAATTCTGTCTGTTAAATCATATAAACTTGAGACACCAATGATAGCATATAAATTGATCCAAGCGACACGATGCGGATTTTGTACAAACTAACTTTTCATACAAAATTTACTGAACATAAACTATAAGCTCTGCTTAAAGTTGGCTAAAAGTATTAAAAGCGAATGCATTGTCATCGTATTCTGAGCTATTCTTTAAGTTTCAAATAATGTCTAGTTGAAAATAGATTTCAAGATTTGTGCAGGGGACCAACAGAAATTAACTAATAGAACGTGTTAAAAGTGCAGCATAAGAATGGTAAAATGGCATGAATGCGATTTTTTTCCAGAGCCTTTACTTCGTAGAAGTATTTTCCATCGGCTTACTGCAGCATTACGAAGATTTTGCTTTTACGGGTTCCTTGCAGGTTCCAATCAAGTGCCACTTATGCTATATCATCGCAGATCGCTTGATCATCGCAGAGTCCGATCCAACCTCATTTCCTCATCCTTATATTTACTGTTATGGGTCTCAACTTCGGTTTCTGGCCACAGACTGCTACATTAGCAGTACTTGACATTACATTTTGCTGCTGTGTTTCGTAAAATTACATTTGATTATAGCTGGTATCCTCCCGCACAACATTTTTTATTGGAAATCCAGAGAATGAAAAATCGATATTTCTATGATATCTAGGAGCACTATTTATATGATATCTTTTAATATTTATCTGGTAGATATCTCTTTTTTACCATATAAGTAACTGTACATTGAATTATATGTCAATGAAAATTCTGATATCATAATCATACTGATATTATATGGTTATCTTAAAAACATACAAATATTCTTTATCTACAAGATATCTTATCGATATCGCTACAATCACGACGTATTACTAAACCCTACTATACACAAAAAAAATTCATTTCGATTTAAATTCGTTAAAGCTAGCGAGCCTTTATGTAAGTTTTGGTTTTGTTCAATTGCGAGCGGCCAATTTTATATTTACAACAACAATTTGTATAGGAAATGTTCTCAACAACAACAACAACCAAATTGAATTTTTGTATAGCGAATTTGAAGTTTGTATAAAGTGGCACAAACCCAATAAAAAACATCGACGCTCTTGGCCATTCGCAATTGAACAAACCAATACTACGATAAAGGTTCGCTATAGTTAAAGCAATATGTAAATAATTTTGTGGCTCTATTTATCGGTTTACATATTTTTTGAACTCGTCTATGGAGATTATCAGACATACTATTGATGGAACGTAGGTCCCGAATCGAGGTTTAGGTGCTGAGTTTACTCCATGACTTATTTGTTCAAAAAACAAATTTTTGAGGCTGTGCGAAGAAAGGTACGCTTTGCTCTAGCTGACCCATTAATTTATTTGAGAAAAGCTTTGCTTTGAATATTTACATATATTGTAATAAATTTTATTTTTTTATATTTAAAATCTTAAACTTTATATCCTCTCGATATCCAACAGTTAGTTACAAAATCTCGCATCTTATCGTCATATTATTGATATCATTTAGATATAGAAAAACTATTTATTTATATCGCTACGATATCATATAATTAACCTGCTTAGAGGGCATGAAAACTCAAACGCTGCTACCATTGCAGATGTTAAACTGCTGACTTCTGCGTCAATAGCAGCCGGGCATTTGAGCTTTCCAGAAGTTGGCCTCAATAAAGATTGAAGCACCCGTCTGTACCCGTCCCAATCGGTTTTTTTGGGATTACGAAA
>JANSTW010053111.1:0-12300 GCA_027564275.1 Diadocidia ferruginosa
AAATTAAATCAATAAAAATTATTGATTTAAAAGTTGTTTCCATTTAGAAAAATTACAAAATAACCAAAACACAAAAATATTTAGCTGTACTCCCAATCAAATATTTTAAAACAAATCATAAAGTTGGAATTTAAAATGTATCCATCAAATACCTCAGAATTGGGGCTGTTCACGTTATACATCGCTAAATATGTGCTTAAAATCGGCCGCCAGATCAACGAGAATTTATATGCAACCTGTGTCCACAAATCTTTGCTTTTAAACGAAAATTTAAAGGCTCACTGGAAGAAAGTGTATTTCAGTAAGCGAGATGAGAAAATTCAAGAATGTCCCATTTGTGGCAAAAAGGATTTCAACATTTTTTTATAAATTGATTCAAAAAACTTTTTTTATTTTTTTATTATTCCTCACTAACCCACCGCTTTCACATTCGAAAATGTGTATGACAACAATTTGAAATTTGTGGACCCTCCTTTAAATCAAATGCACTATTTATCGGAGGACACAAATGTCGATCAGAAGGTTCAATGTGATTTGTGTGGCAAAAGGTGAGAATTTTTAAATTATTTTTAGAAATCATTTATTTTTGCGAAAAGACATCAATATGGCTCAAAACATCATATGCGAGGTCATAAGGCTCCGACAAGTCAATGCAAACACGTACACACAATGTATAATTGTATACTATATTAGTTATGTGCTATACCCATATAAAATATACAAATATTACGTTCATAATTCGTAGAAATGAAAAATTGTGAAATTTTAATTTATAAAAATCACGGTTCTATGATTCTATTCTCTGCAATTTTTTAATGATGTTAACTATTAGTAGAGGAGATCTACGAAAAAAAATGATGGAAGGTGGAACTATTTCCCATAGAGACAAAGTAAATTTTTTTTGTTTCTTTGGAAGTATCTTTTTAACATACTAAAAGTCTAGAAAAATCTATGTGTGAAAAATGCGTTTTTTTGGCCGCCATATTGAAAAAATGCGCCGATTTCTGTATTTCGGTTAATAGACCGAAAACTGTCAATTATATCAACTTGGTTTCTATTAAAGTTATTCAGTATTTAAAATTATCTACGTTTTATGGCTACAAAGCTTTTCTGTAGCTTGGTCACACTCCGAGATATAGCAATTCAAAGACTCGTAAATTTCACGGTTTCGAAAATTTTTCATTTCTTTTGCTCTTTTTTTTTTAATTTTTTTTGGCAATTAAATAAAATATATTAAAAAATTAAATAAAATATCAATTGCATTTTTAGGTTGAACTTAAACACACCGTTGAAATTTTACACGAAGAACAAGAACGCATTGTTAAGATTGAAGCTATTAAGAAATCATTGGAAATCGAAGTTAAGGTGAATATGAATATTAAAGTAATTGTGATGTGTTCTTTAATACCTTTTTTTTAGAATCTCTCCATTCGTCTTGAAGAAGTAGAAACAAATGCCGTTGTTGGAAGCAAACGTATCATTAGCAAATTGGAAGCTCGTTTACGTGACCTTGAACTTGAATTGGATGAAGAAAAAAGACGTCATGCTGAAACAATCAAAATCTTAAGAAAGAAGGAACGTACTGTCAAGGAAGTTATTATTCAATGCGAAGAAGATCAAAAGAACGTTATTATTCTTCAAGATCAATTAGAAAAAGCTACTCAAAAGATTAACATTTATAAGCGTCAATTGAACGAACAAGTAAAGAAACAATATATATTTTTTAAGAATTGGAATAGTTTATTCGATTTTTTATAGGAGGGTCAATCTCAACAAACCGTAACACGTGTGCGTCGCTTCCAAAGAGAACTTGAAGCTGCCGAAGATCGTGCCGATACAGCTGAAAGCAATTTAACAATGATCCGAGCTAAGCATCGTTCATTTGTGACTACATCTACTGTTCCAGGATCCCAAGTGTACCTTGTTCAAGAAACCACCCGAACAGTCACTGAATAAACTAATTTTTATGTTTAGCATTATAAAAACATATTTATTAAAAAATATAATATCTATTTAATTTATTAATTGTTAACAGTATTTTTTTTAAATATATTATAACTATTCGGATGGTTACATTTTGCGACGGTAATCGTGATTTAGAAAAGTTGTTTTGTTCTTATCTTTAAGAGGGAATTACCTATTTAATTGTACTGGGAAACTCAAATAACTAAACTATTAATTTTTTTGTTTAAGCAATTTTTTATAAGCTGTTAACAATGAATTAAGGGGCCGCCTGCACCAGGGGAAGGGGGTTAGCAAAATTGTGACGTTGTGTGATGATAAGGGAAGGGGGGGTGTTGATATGTGTGATGTCACAATTATTTAAAAACATTAAAAATAAATCTACAAGAGCATAGTTTTGGTTTCTGCTGTACGTCATATCTTATGTTTCATGTAATTTCGGGTCTCTTATCACCAAAACCAATTTTTTCATCGATTTTTAGTCGAATTTGTATAACTAATTAAAACAAATCAAAAATCCACTTCAACCAATATTAAGTTAATAAAATACATTATATCTTTTTACACCAATTTAATTTTTTTAGTTCAGATATAGAGGCAGGATTGCAGAAAATTGTGTTTCAAAAACTTATTGTTTTAAAGGAAATTAAAAAAAATCACTTTGTACAAACTTTTAGTTAGGCTTTATCAGACTCTGAAGCGAGCGCAGCGACGAGCCGCAGCAACATAAAACATCATGCTAAAAATATATCCACATTATTGCTCGAACATGCCGTTACATCAAAATTGAATACGTATTGCAATTGATCTGGTTTATATAATATATTACTTCATCTGGACTCTGGATCTGATATTGTCCTTTTAAGAAATAAATAGTTGCTTTTTAAAAGAATACAATTTTCGATGCCATGTTTTCTTTTAAGTGGTTTATTAGTTCAGGCAGGGACTTACGGCACTTATTTTATTTGTGGTTTATTTTTGGTCTTTTTTTTAGGAATATCATTGCTGATCAGTTTTGCCCACATCATAATCATATCTCTATCCAAACTGTTGAAGCGGTGAATTCCACTCCTCTGATTAATCTGCGATCATTCAATCGTGTTTATATGGTCAAGAGTCAACACGTTCGACCAAGTCTAAAATTAGCTTTTTCTTTTCGATCCAAACTGAACAGTCTGTCATAGACAATTATTAACATGACTTTATTAATCTTAATATTTATTGAATTGAAAATTATTTATTATATTACATTTTTTATTCTCTAGTTTTTCTGACTCAGGGCATCATAAAATGTATAAAAATGGTTCACGGCAATTTAACCGTTTTGTCCTAAATTTATTAAGCCTTGTACTATTTTTATACAAACTCCATTATATATATGGATTTTTTTAGTAAAAGCAAAACACAATTATTTTCATACAGGGTGATTTATTTAAGTGCGAACAAATTTTAAGATATTAAAGGGGACCCCTATATGAACAAAAATCGTTCTTTGAGTATTGACTATCCGATTATTAGCACCCCTACCAACTTACAGCATTTTATTATCATTTATTCTACTTTTGCTTAAATCGCTATATTATATACTTAATCATATCATCAAAGAAACTTGCGATAAAATGACAAGTTAAGATATTTTGGAAAGGTGATAATATTGCTGATAACATAAAAAAAAGAAAAAGAAACAAATAAAATAACATCGGTGGAATGCTGGATTAATATAAATTTTACAAATGGTCACTTTTTAAAATCGAACGTTAAATTTACTGTTATTTTACTAAAAAATGTATTACGACAATCTTCTAAATTATTATTGGAAAAACTTTAGCTCATTTTTGGCATTCAGAAAAACAAAAAAATTGGGAGATTAAATAATTTTTTTTTTTGAAGTTATTCCCGATAAACCAAATGAAAACAGGGTAAACAAAATATTTTTTTCAGTTTTTTTTTATTCTTCATTGTTAGAGGGTAATTAATTAACATTTTATAACTTTTTTTACTGAAACTATAATAACTTGAATAAAATATTTGTATATTTGCAATTCAATTGATCATCCAATACTTCCTTGAATGACTTAGTATATCTCGTTTGTTTTTTCTAATTACACAGCTCAACAAAAAAACATTTTTTCTTCGTCCTTATATTTATTTTATGATTTTTCTATTTATTATGCCTACAAATTCCATTTTTGTTTTATTTATTGGAAGTATATTTTTAATATACTTAAAGTCTAGAAAAATCTAAGTGTGCCAAATGGTTTTTTTGCCGCCATATTCGGTTAATACACCGAAAACTGTCAATACAAAAGCATTCTTAGTTACAATACTTAATACAAAAGCATTCTTAGTTTTCAATTGAAGTATTTCTGAGGGGTAAAGGGAAAAGTATTTGCTATACATTTGCCATTTATAAAAAGCAATATTTACACATACTTTGATTTTTATTTATAATTTGTAGTGTATTTTATTCTATTCGGCTATTTTAGAAAAGCATAGAAATTCTTCAAAAATGTTTGTTATTGTTCTCTCCATATATAATATTACTAACTCGTTGGTTTTACGTAAAAACTTAGTACTACAATATTATTCATCTCAAAATTTTACTTAATAATATTTTTTGTACAGTTTAAGGTTGAGATATAGAAGTTCATTTTATGGTGTATATAATGAACAATAATGAATATAAGTACTCACAATTCCTTTTTGTGTTTGCATATTTTTTGTATGTACAAAAGTATATTAGGAATGCAGGAGTGTAAAATTTAATTAAAATTAATTATAACGAAAAATTTTTTTACATTTCCGTCACGCTTAACTGAGAGATATATAAACAATGAATGTATAGAATTAAAAAAAAAATTATCTAAATTGCTGGTTAATTGAGCTCTCCGGTACAAGAGTGTAATGGGTCCATTCTCGATGTTCATTAATGATTTACTAACTATCTTACAATCTTCGAATATTCATTTATTTGCAGACGACGTACAACTTTATGTTAGTGGTTCACCTTATAGTCTAAATGACGTTATTTTTATATTAAACAATGATCTTGAATCTGTATCTTTGTGGGCCAGACGTAATTTTTTTATTCTTAACCCTAAGAAATCTCAAGGTATTTTGTTTGCTAAAAGTAATAATAGACACTTATCTTTAATTCCCAATGTCATCTTGAATAACGAAGTAAATCAGTTTACTAACAATGTCAAAAATCTTGGAATTATTTTGGACCAATCTTTAAACTGTAGGGATCATACTAGGCATATTGCTGCTAATGTTTTTGCTCGATTGCGTAGTCTTTGGATTCATAGCAATATAACTCCGTTGGCAACGCGTTGTAGTCTAGTAAAATCAATAATTATTCCAATATTTACGTATAGCGATGTGGTCTTCTCTGCTGGTTTGGACTCAGTATGTAAAAAGATTTTAGAACGCGCATATAATGCTTGTATCAGGTACTGTTTCCAGATTGGAAGGTATGATAGTGTGCGATCTTTTGTGGATCGCTTACTTGGATGCAATATTTTTAAGTATTACGATTTTCGTGCACTTGTGTTTTTATTTAAGTTACTGTCAACGAAGATTCCATTTTATTTGTTTAATTTAATATCATTTGGTTTTTCCCGTCGAACATTTAATCTAAATATTCCAACATTTCATTTTAATTTTAAGCATAAGTCATTCTTTGTTCACAGAATTTCCCAATGGAACTCTCTTCCAGTTTCAATTAAGCGAGTTTTGTCCCCTGGTGAATTTCGGAGAAGATGTTTCGAGCATGTTTGTGGGTAGTTCTGTTTTGGCAGCTTTATTTGTGGGATTTGGTTTGGGTTTTTGAAGCTATTGGTGCGATATGTTGTTTAGGGTAAACAATTTTTTTTCTATTTTTTTTTATTTTGATTTTTAATTTGTAATTTTCATTCGCATTGTTTTTTTATATAATGTTTTATCATTTTCTTTCTCTTTTATTATTACTCTGCACACCGTTAGTAGGTTTTTTTTTATTAGTTTTATAATTATTTTATGTTTATAAGAGACGTGATTATTATAATATGATTTCTGTGTTTAAATGTAAATAAGGTCATAAGGCCTTTTTTAAACAAAATTATGAATAAATAAAATAAAAATTTTGCGATATGAAATTGAGGTTATTTTCTTGTATGAAATTTTACAAAAAAAATCTTAGACTTTAAGGATTAAAATAGTAATGTGAACTTTGAAAAATAGCGAAAAATGGCTCCGATTACGGGTCTTGGTTTTTTAACTAAAAAAATTAACTTTACAAAATTAGTAGTTGCATATTTTGTCGTCCACCTCCCGGTCTATTAGAGAATTCCAAAAAATTACAGCTATCGTGTTTTTAGCAGATCCAATAGAATCAATATTATACAAGAATCAAAAGCAATTTTTTTTAATTTTGGAAATAAATATTTATTAAATATACATTTAATATAAATGATCAAATATTCGATATTAATATGATAAGAGCGTCACAAGATGTCTATTTCCGTTTTTTTCTCATATATTTCTTCATTCTATTTGTGAAATAATCTTTCAATCAGAAATACTATATTGTATTTTATACTATTGTATCTATAATAATAAAATAAATCGAATATATGGATGGAAAATGTTGCATATGTTACAGTTTATTTACATAAATATGTAACATCCTCATCTGGTTCCAAATATTATATGCAATAATATCAATTGATTGTATTTTGGAGCCCTTTATATAATAATATACAAAACCTTAAACTAAATAATATACAAGTATATATGTACATTTATACATACATATATATAATATATTATCCTTAATTTGAAATGTTCAATTAAACAATGTCCTTCCAAATGTATATTGTATATAATATAATATATAATAATAGCATATAATTTTAGTAACCGTGACATATTGTTTATCAATTTGCTTTTCCACACAACCAAAATATCCACAAAATATTATTTGTATATTAAATAATATAGATTATTGTGATGGGTGGTTCTCTGATAATAATATTAACCAGGGGTGGATGTTGATATTGTAGCTTTACGTGAACCAAGGCAAACGAAATTAATTTAAACAAAAATTATTTATCTAGTATTTCTGGTTTATTCTGTCATAAATTGTCACTCTTCATCTAGAGATAAATGTGTATTGAGATGACATGATCATACCCAAACACATAAAGCCCAAAAGCTTTCAAAAGCTCAAATTCTTAAACAGACATAGAAACCAAAATAAAATATTTTTTGTAAATCTATCGCTTTATTAACAATTTTTAGAAAGTAAAATTTTGCGATTTTTAAGCAAAGGCACAATAAATATATTTTTCAGATGTGATATAAGCGGCTATTAGCTTTTGAAAGCTTTTGGGCGTTACATTTTTGGGTTATATATTAATTCACTTGATAATTTTAAAATTTTAGGATTTTTTATTTTAACGTATTTGATTATTGTCTAATATTTATAATTAAATATTAAATATTTATACTATAATTATATGAAAATGAAAAAAATCCTTACCAGACTTGCTTGCAAATCCGCTTCTGGGTTACGAAACTATTTATATTATTATGAGTAAGTTGTAATATATATTGAAAATAGGCATAAAATATATTTTATTACATCAATAATATCCTCTGCAAGTTAGTCTGGGGTTGCCCACAAGGCTTTATCTTACTATATTCATGTGTATATACAATATACGACGGTTAAATAAGAAATTCTCCCATCATCCAAAACACAAATTGTGCAGGCGAAAAAAAACTGTCTGTTTTAATAAGCACATAAAAGGTTAAGAGATTTTGTAAATGTCAAAAATTATGTACTAAAATATTTTTTTAGATTTTTGCGATTCGTTCAATCGATAGCTTATAAAAAATACAACAGAACTGCATTCCTAACTCAAAATCGACCAAAATGGATGATGGGAGAATTTCTTGTTTAACCGTCGATATATATATATTATAGACTGACAAACATAATATTATGGTTTACCAATTATACTTAATAAATATAACAACTTTGTGTATTATATATGATAAAATAACTAATATATAGTCACTGTAAGCTTAATTATAGTTTGGAGAACAGCTGATATACCATACGAAATCTAAGTTTTTAGGTTATGCTTGCTTATAATTAAGAATTAAGGATTACAACAGGCACGATAGCAACTAGCACCTAAATAAAAAAGACAAACGATAGTTTTTTTTTAGATTTTTGCATCTTTTATTTTGAATATACAATGTCGAAAATTTGTTTTAAATTTTTTTGAAGATTTTTATGAAATATGAACAGATGTTGATAGAATTTCATCTGATTTTGAGAAATATTTATTACACAAATTTCAGAAACCAACAGCATCAGGTATAACTAAATTTTTTTAATGATTCTAATGGACCCTATGATGATGTCATTGATAAATCTTTATGTTTGACATTATTTTTTTAGTAAAGCTACGGCTTTCATACAGACGTTTACGTCCAATATATACGTCTCCATGTAAGACGTAGCTTAAGCCTAATTTTATTTTTTTTAAATTATCATAAACACTTATGATTCGCTTGCAGCTTTTGGCAAACAATCCGAACATATAGAATAGAAAATCTCAGAAGTGTGGTGTTGTACAGAGTTGGTATACAAAGTTAGTCCGATCGCTGATGAAGTTAATACATAACATAATCTAACTTGAACATCGCTGTTTAACCCATATTTTTGAGATAAAATTCACAATATATAAAGTTTATAATAAATGACATAAATTATAATTTAATAATTATTGCCCGGCAGTTATGCAATTTACATGTATAATTACAATATGCATAATAATAATTAATTATATATACAAAAAATCCAAGTATTCATATTTAACATTACCGCCTCCCAAGTGCACACGATTTGGCGGGTAATATTTTTTCAAGTATATGCGTATAAAATGTTAACCAAGTTAAACTATCTATAATTCTTTAGCTCATAAAGATAATAAATAAATATGATTGATTTGAAAACCCTTTGAATAAATTATAAAATTATATACATTCTATATATATAGAGCTATTTGTTTGCGTTCCAAAATGCCCATAGGTAATATAATATAATCGGTTTGGTTCACATTGTCGTTTGCGTCTATACAATGGAGTTGATAATA
Organism: Diadocidia ferruginosa; assembly: GCA_027564275.1. NCBI lineage: Eukaryota > Metazoa > Arthropoda > Insecta > Diptera > Diadocidiidae > Diadocidia > Diadocidia ferruginosa. Next base: position 9,111 of record JANSTW010053111.1, read on the forward strand.
TGGGCTGTGGTAAAACCAATTATACGATAAATATTGTCCTTATATACAGCTGGATATATCTATATGAATTATTATATAAAATATGCAAGTTTCCTATTCAAAACCCATGTGTGTCAATATAAAACAATAGTTTATTTAGATCAGCAAGTCTATACTTATTAGTCCAAGTGATAAGAGACAAATAAAAGGCCTTTGTCAGGGAAAGCTGATTTTTTTATAAATGTTAAATAAAGGCTTCTAATAAAAAACCTAAATTTGTAAACTCGGAAAACCGTCGCTATCTAGACGCTTTCTTGAATTTTTTTGGCCGACATCACTTGTATCGTCTATATCTCGCTATTTTAGTTATAGGTTATTAAATTTCCTAAAAATTTTGTAGGATAGATAAAAAGTATAGGTAAAGTGATTTTGGACCACTAAAACCAAGATGTCGTCGCTAGCGGCGGCTACCCGAGTTTACAAATTTAGGGTTTTTAATAAGATCCCTATCCGAACATAACTACAAAAAATCAGCTCTCCCTGACTTTTTGCAAGCAAAAAATACCTACATTTTTAAGAATCACAAATATAGTGTGGAGAGACCATTAGTACTGAATATAATTGACGTTTCTCTTTGGTTTGTTATGCTCAATGTTCCATACAATTTACTTTAAAGCGAGTACATTATTAGATCTGCAGATCTAGAAACTCAGCATATTACCAAAAAATGTCCATATTGCGGCAATATAAAATTAAAATAATATCTAAACAATTTTTTTGCAGAGTCTGAAAGTATAAAACCTGCTGATCTAGAATTTATCGAATAGAAATTGACGATAATTAGAAATATAAAAAAATATTTATTTTTGTTATGTGCAAAAGCATTACTAATTATTATTATTATTATAATTCTTTATATGTAATAAACTAATAAGTAATAACTGTGAATACTGCAAATTCAAACAAATATAAAAAATAAAAACATCTAACATTTATTGCACCATATCCAATTAAAAAAAAAACATTGAATTATAAATCAGTAATTCCATATTGCAAAAACCAGGGCATTTTCTAGTTTTTTTTTATTAAGATTAAGAGTCAACAATAGCTTATTTCATTCTTTGCGTCTATCGACTTGCAGGTCTGCTACTTCTTTGATTTGTTACTATATGCTCTCACAATGACAAATTTTCAGTTTAAAGTTTTCCGTTTACATCGCAGTACACTTCAGAAAATTTTGAATTGAATAACTGAAAACTGCAAAAAAAAATCATTGTGAGAGCACAGTTGTTCATCATTTTTTTTATCAAAAGCGAGAATATTTTTTTCTGATACCATGGCTTTCATTGATACCGTATTAAATGTCAACTTGGATAGCAGCAAATCTTAGCCTGACCATATTATAGATTTTCAGCAGGATAGTCCTGATTTCAGAAGTGTGTCCTGATGTCCTGCCTGATTTTCAAAAATTTCGTATTCCGTCCTGATTTTCGATTATCAAATCTTATATTTCGATTTTTCGTTTTAAAAATTCCTTATATTATACAAAGCAATTTAATTTACTTTATTTAATGGATGACAATTGTTATGGCTATGGACTTTTTTGTAAAACCTGTCAACGTAAAATGTTCATTTTTGCCAACCTTACAAATATAAGCAGAAACAATTTGTGTGAGAAAACGTATGGAATAAAATCAGGACAAAAAAAAGCATCTGAACAATTTTTTTAAATAATTCGTATGCTTTTTTGAATTCATAACAGTGCAAAATTTTCAGGATTATCAAATGTATACTAAATTCTGACTTCAATTTCTGGAAGTGCCAACCCAAAACAGCAAAAACTAATAGATCGATTTGTTTTTTGTTATCATTTATTTCTTTCCTCGAGCTTTGGTTTTGTTCGTCTTTATCTCATTAATTTTTGGCAATTTATCAATGCAGACGAATTGTTTTTTACACTAAAATACACAACTTTCGCAATTTTATGGAAGCAACATTTTCACTCTTTCGGGGTGTTTTTAGTTCAGAAACCCGAAAAAAATCAATTTTCTTATATTCGACCAATCGCATTACCATAAATACCAAAAATGTAACCGCCACAAGTTTACAAAACCGAATGTGGTTGTGAAAAACATTTCAACTGGAGAATTGCATTGAGAAACTTCCAATAAAATACGAGATACATATCCGCAAAACCAAAGCTCGAGAAAATAAAATTGATGATAGCAAAACAAAAATTGGAACTAATCTACTAAAATCCAAAAAGGGTAATACTTTAAAAACTGGTTCACATGTTTTATTTTTGTCCTGATTTCGTTCCAAATTATTATGGTCAGCAAATCTTCAGTTATTTTTTTTTGTGATTAGTAGGGTAGGTTTTGCACTATTTATTGAGTTAAACTTGACTTTTGAATCCAGAAAGATTTGGTGATTGGTCATAGAAATAATAGAAATAATAGAAATAAAAAAAAAAATCAACATTTTTACGGAATTCGAGATATACTAATTTGCTAGGCGATATGATAACAAAAACAATTACTATGCAATTTTATTAAAAGATGTGCTTACATTAGCAAGAAGTTATCCGTATATAGGAAAGAAAAACCAAAATAATTCTCGCTCCAAGAACTATATCGCTGCATTATTATTATTATATAAAGTGTTATAGTGTGCGCGCCCCATTAAGACCGTATTACGTATATGGTATACATAAATAATATTTTAATTAAATTTATTTTATCTAAGACAGATAGTTTCAAAAGAAAAGAAAATCTCGTAAACCCATAAAACTGAACAAAATTTAATTTTACATTATAATTTTATACGAATAAGCGTGTACACATATTATAAAAGGTGTATTCCTTTAAGAGTTTTACCGCCATAATCTACTTTATGTAATAATATGTAAAGCACAACAGATAGGTGCATATATGTTATGTAATACAATGAACAAATATAATATATCGCGTCTATGTACTTGTATTCTTGTCTAATTGCTTACAATAAAAATAATATTAATATAAAAATTAAAATACCAACAATTCATTTTATAAAACAGTTTTACTTTGAGACAAAAGTTTTTGTTCATTTTCTTTATTTTAAATTTAAATTATTAATTTTTTTATTATTGTTGCTTTGAATATAGTATAATATGGCTAATTTAGTTTTTACCAACGAATTAGAAATATAAATGGAAGTAACAATGTAAAAT
>JANSTW010053122.1:0-22565 GCA_027564275.1 Diadocidia ferruginosa
ACAGATCGCATCGCACTCTAATCGCACTTACAAATCGCACATAATCAATGTGCGATCAAAGTTTCCTGATACCGCTCTAGGTTTTACAAAATACTTCATGTGTTTTGATAAAATCATTTTTTTTTTCGTTTTTATGTATATTTTTGAAAAAAAAATTCGGCTTTTTATCTTTTTTAATTTAAAAGATAATCAAAATATTTCCCCATGGAATTAAAGAGCAAGTACGTACATCTTATTAAGTAAATATACATTGTATAAAATATACTACATTTTATAAGAATTATTTTATCGACCGTATTTATTTTGAAAACTTGAATAATCGGACTAGCGGTCGTTAGGGGCAAAGATTTTTATTGAAATATTAAATCTCTGCCCGCTAGACCGATTTATCAAGTTAACGTACTACATTTTATTGCATTTTTAGATGAGAAATACAACTCATCATATTTTCTTTTAATAAAAAAAAACTATAAATATTATATATAAAAATAAATATGTGGCAAATATGTAGAATTCTTATCGGGGGCTACAGCCTCCAGATCCTTTGCATTATGCAAACCTTAGAACTAAAATTATAGCCCTTGTTAAGTACTTTCATTTGACATCCCACAACCCAAATATTTATTTGTATTTCTATACTTTCTATACTAATGTTAGGCCCCTCTCATTTTGAAAGGGGATTTGTTACATTATATTACACTACATACAACCTTTTAACCCTTTCCCTCCTAAAGCGGTCCAAAACGTTGCTCAGGGAAGAGGCGAGACAATAGAGAGAGGAATCTACACTAGCCATATTTTTTACGATAACATTTTTGCAATTTCTGTTTTATGATTTATTTATGACAGATTGCTCAAATATAATTTTCGCTCAAGCCTTGACTACCTTTGAATAATTCTTTTTTTTTGTCATTTATATCGTAATTAAAAATCATTTTTTCTTATATTTGTATATATTTTCTACGGTATAAATATAAATATTATTATAATAACACCAATTTATACCGTTCAAATTAACCACAAGAGGACAACGAAATCAATAAAATAATGATATTATTTTTAAGAGAAACTAAATTTTTCAAAAAAATTAATTAACTAATAACTAACTAGTGTTACAAATTTTGAGTTTTTCGCAGATACTTATGAATGAAACGTATTTTAGATTAATTGGAGGTCAGCGGAAAACGAAAATGGTATTCAATATTTTTTCCAAAGAACCGTTTATATTGTCAGAAAGGAAAAAAAACTTAACTTTTGTTTGTTAAATTTATAATTGTTTTTAATTTCATAACTGAAAAATGAGCCGAAAACATATTTTTTGCTGATATCTCGATAACGGTTACTTAAAAAAAAAATGGAATGTCTATTCGTTTTCAGCGATCTCAAATTAATCTAAAAACACTTTTTTCCCGAGGTAAACTATAGTGTAATAACTAATAATTAACACTGTTCACTCCAAAATTTTCAAAAAACGTCGTAAATGGCAAAAAACATTGTAAAAGATAACCATGGCAGTTGGAACGCCAACAATTTTAATTTAAATAAATTATTAAACTTTCTGCGATTAAAATAGATATAATATGCGTAATCATCAGTTAAAATTTAAATATAGTTTAAAATACTCCCAAAAATAAAAATGAAATTTATAAAACAACCAATCGGTAAAAATTCATCATTCTGTTTTTCAATCAGGCCTAATATTCCATATATAACCGCTAAACAATTTATAGGTTATGTTGTTTACATTCTATTTTTATCTCTTTGCGTTCAGCAGTACGAACGCGAAATTCAGGAACATAACAACAATAAAGTGATAACAATAAAATAAAAGATAAACAAATATATAAATAATTAAAAATTTATATTAAACAACAGAAAAAAATACTAAAATTAAAATGCTGATATTAACTTTATAAATATTTTATAATAAAGAAAAAGGAATTTTTTTCAACTTGAAAGTAAATAATATTTATAGAAAATTGCTGACGACGAAAGTTTTTCTTGCAATTTTTTTTTTTGGTAATTAGAATATTTTTTGTGATTAAATTCTGTGTGCGTATTTATGCCGCCTGTTTTAGATAATAATTAGCCAGATAGATAATTATAAAGTTTATTTGCATAACATTAAAATTGTTTCGCGATTAATTGTGTTAATTGGCCAAATTTGACTTTCAAAAATGGACGAAACACTTGTGTTATTAGCACTTGTTGTTGTTATGCTAATAGGATCTTATTTGGCCGGAAGCATTCCGTTGGTGGTTTCGTTATCAGAGGTATATTATATTTGCGATAAACTTGTAACATTTTTGTTAATTTTAATTAATTCGATTAGGAAAAATTAAAAATTGTAACAGTATTTGGGGCAGGCTTACTTGTTGGCACAGCACTGACGGTAATCATACCGGAAGGAATTCGTGCACTGTACAGTGATGTCCTGTCCGCACATCATCATCCAAGTGGAGTCATTACACCACCAACCGCCGATTCGGATCATGAACACGTTGAACATTCCTCGACAATTGGACTGTCTTTAGTATTAGGATTTGTATTTATGATGATTGTTGATCAAATATCAACACGTCGAAACGATGGTGCAGCATCTGCATCCGAACGAAATAGTACGGCGACGATTGGTTTGGTTGTACATGCTGCCGCCGATGGCATAGCTTTAGGTGCTGCGGCCACAACAAGTCATCACGATGTAGAGATGATTGTATTTTTAGCCATAATGTTGCACAAGGCACCGGCTGCGTTTGGGTTGGTCAGCTTTTTGTTGCACGAGGGAATTGAGCGAAAACGTATTCGCAAACATTTAGCCATATTTTCATTAGCTGCCCCGTTGGCAACGCTGGTCACCTATTTTGGCATTGGCCAAGAACAAAAGGAAACTTTAAATTCAGTAAATGCGACCGGAATTGCAATGTTATTTTCAGCAGGAACATTTCTCTACGTTGCCACCGTTCATGTTTTACCAGAACTAACGTCAAATCAAACACATTCTCATGGAAATCGTAGTGGTGGCGCAGCATCACCGGCTGCGTACAGTCTATTGGAACAACAGACACCGGCGCCCAAAGGTTTCAGTGGATTGAAAAATATTGAATTAGCTTTATTGATAACCGGAGCTCTGTTACCCTTACTATTGACTATGGGACATCATCATTGATCTACTACTACATACGCCACTGCTTTTGCTTAGAAGTCTCATTTAGATTTTTATTTAATTTCTTTTTGAATTAAGAATAGTTATTGTAAACAAAGTTATGTATTTATACACTTTATATAGCTGACTTATATATATTTATAAAAAAACATTTTATTAAATTTTTTGATGTATTTTTTTTTATTAAAAAATAATAAAAGAAACCGTATTTTAATTACATGTTAGCTTCCAGGTATTTGGACTCAGTGAAAAAAACTACATATTTGGTAATATCTCAACCTATATCGAGTCCTAAACATTATCTTTTTATTAATATAATTATTCAGCTGGGTTTATACTAGCCAACAATTTTTCGAAATAAATTTTCGTTTTATTTAATTTAGAAGGCATTTTTTTATTACGAAAATTTCGAAAAAAAAAATTACCAGTGGCTCTAATACAAACAAAATCCATTCGGAAGCACGACGAACATGTTGATAAAAATTGTTGGTTCAAACATGACGGTCAGATATATACATGCATATGCACCAGCGTTTTTTAAATTAGGATTTGATAATTTAAGTCTGGCCATTTGGAAAGCTTAATAAATATCAGGGACGGAAACCGGTTGTTCAAAACCAAAACCAAAAAAAAAACAGAAAAAAATATAAAATCAAAACTAACATTAAAATTCGATCCGAGAGCCCCCGGTAACACTGGGATGCTGATTTTACTATCTTTTAACATTTGAAAACTGGCACAAACCACAATTTTCTCTATTAGTTTACATTTTTGAACAAAAAATTTGAATTTATTTAGATTTCTACAACAAAAAACTAAGATCCTATGGAAGCCTCACTTAATCTTTGACTAACAAAACAATCCCAGAGAATTGGACTACTTATTCTTAACTAAATTTGGCCAAATCCTTCTACTGGTAAAAAAAACTTTCTCATGTTTAAAAAATCGTATAAGAGCCCTCCTTCATCTTTGCGCTAGAAATCCCAAATGCGATCCCACATTAAGGGACCACTAATAACCCACACTAAAATTTTGCCATATCCGCCTACTGGTAAAAAACTTTCTCTATATTCTCATATTTTTGGCCATTTTTACTAAAAAAAATTGTATGGGAGCCATCCTTCACCTTTTCCCTGCAATTCCAGAGTATGGGCCACTAAAACCAAATTTTGGGTTTCATTTAAATTTTATTCAAACCTTAGAGATCTATATATAAAAATTTGAATCTCATCCTCAAATATTAAAGTTAAAGCTGTTTTTTTGGCGAAAAGGATAAAAAATGGTTCTAGTAACGTCTTTCGATCAGAACCATAACCAAAATTTCAAATCTTATAAAACCATAACCAAAAGTTATTTATCATAAAAACTAAACCAACACCATTTTCAAATTGGTTTCCGTCCCTGATAAATATAATAAAGCACGTGAGTTAGGAAAAGTATAAGGGTGAGTTCAACCAGATAATTTTGCAAAATATTATAAAGACCAATTTAAAAATAAAAATTTCAATTATTTATCCATAGAAAAAATTTCGAGCTTAGATAGGGTTCTACATCTTTATACCAACGAATAAAGAGTGTTTTAAAAGCTTACAATATTCAGGCAAGACAAAATTTCGAGTTCTACAATTTGAGCTGCCGGCTGAAGTGTAGAATTATTGCCCCCTCCCGAAACTTTTCAGGGGGTAGGGGGTCTCCCCTGAACAACGTTTGTTCGGAGGGGGAGGGGTTCAAAGTGTGTATGCAAAAAATACAATATTTTAATGTCACACATATACATAATGGAAGAAGGGTGAAAAAATTAAAAAAAATTGTAGTGAGAACTTAATGGAGGGGGCACAACCCATTTCAAAATGGAAGGGGATTACCGTCGGTATGAGAAAAATTGAAATATAAACATTTATAAGATTTTAGATAAAATAGAAGCTATCAGAACATCTGATATAACTACAAGTTTTTCAACAGAGTTATTGGCTATTAAACATGCTATCAAATCTATCTACAAAACAACTGATTCGTATTTAATATTGACAGATTCCTTGAGCTCGATTCAAGCAATATTAACGTCCAAAAAAATACAAAATGAGATAGTTAATTCCATCATCGAATTATTAAAAAATAAATTAGCTATCATCACAATCATGTGGATACCAGGCCATGTAGGTATTCATGGTAATAAATTAGCAGATTTGAAAGCTAAAGAAGCATCTGCAAAGCCGGTTATCGATCACAACGAAATCCTAGCGGAAGATCTAAAAACATTTTTAAAATTCAGCTTTAGGAAAACTCGTGAAGACAATTGGAAGGAGATCACAAACAATAAATTACGTGAAAATAAAAGTGACCCACACAAACGACAAATTTTAGCTGGAAAAAACAGGCAAGAAGAAGTTGTGATAACTCGGCTAAGAATCGGCCATACGCGATACAGTCATGGATACTTATGTTCAAATTCGCTCCCAACTATGTGTGAACATTGCAATGTAGCGAATAGTGTAGAACATATCCTTGTAAATTGTAATTGTCCAAATGTGAAAAGAATTCGTGATAAACATAAACTAAAAAGTACCATTAAAAACATCCTATCTGACAATGAAATAACAAAAACAATAAACTTTTTAAAAGAAATAAATATTTTCAATGAAATATAAATTATTTAAGATAAGAATTAAAAAAAAAATGTATAACTAAAATCTTTGCATAGGCAAAGCTAAAATCAAACAATAAGTGAAACAAAAAAAGTGCCGAACTAAGTGAAATAAAATAGTTTATTTTAATGAAACACATAGGTGCTAATGGCTTTAGATGTCGATGCGCCAAAAACAAACCCTACAATAATAATAATTAATAATAAACATTTATAGGGCTTGTGCGATGTGAAATGAAATGTAAAGGGCTACAATTTTAGTTCTAAGGTTTGCAGAATGCAAAGAAACCGGAAGGGCAGTAGCCCCCCAATAAGAAAATTAAAAAAGCAGTGGTTTCTCAGAGTATCAGCCCGCTGATAAGAAGTGAATGATACAAAAATAGTATTTTTAGATTTTTTTGGACCCCGCCCCTATAATGTTTAAATTTTTAATTTTGGTAAAACGAATTTAAAAAAAATAATTTCCGGCCGAGCGCCGCAAACTCCACAAACAGATGCTGAGCAGGGTAGACATCCTACAAAGTTTGGGGAGGATTCTAAATTTTTTAAAGATTGCCTATATTGCGGCGAAAAAATTATATGCACATCTTATATGAAAACGCAAAATATAGCATACAATATACAGGTAAAATTATATTAGTTTTTGTTAAAGCCCTTATAATCACAGTTGGTAGAACCTTTGTATTTACGAAAAATCTTAATATTATTAAATGTATACAACTGACGATAATATAAATACAAAGTAATATTGTAAGCAGAGCGCTGAATATCTGATCTGTTCACAAAATAAAAAACAAAAATAAATGTTATTTGCGATCATGACGCTTGGTAGATCATTTATAAAGAAAGAAAAGCGTAGTGGACCAATAGAAGAACCCTGCGAGGCCCACCATTATTTAATTTTAACAACTCTAACTCTGCTCCATTTAAAGAAACCAGCTGTCGTTTTCTAGTTAAAATAATATAATTTCACCAGATTTGTCAAAACGACCACCAATCCAATATTTTCAAATTTTCGAAATAAATACCGTCGTTAAAAAATAATTTTTCCTTAATAAATATGACACCTATCAGATGCAGTAACCATCGTATATGATCTGTTAAATCCCAATCCTTAATAAAATATTTCAATGTTCATAGAAAAATTCAAATTTATTTAAAAATGGGCAACAAACCGTAAGTCTCCTACATCAATTATCATTTATCATTGATAAAACTATTAGATAACACAATCTTACGACTACAAATATAAATAGTCCCAGTATGGGAAAACTGAAGAAAAAATTACATAAAACATGTGCTAGGATGAGCAATCCTACGTTTTGATACGACGCCAAAAATCGTAATGTTATTCTGGGACCCATGCGTTCTTCGCACAGCATACTTATTCCTTTCGTTTTATCGAACGTTTGAATTGTCATTGGCGGATAGAGTATTTGGCGGGCCAATCGTCCCCACACGTCATTGTGATGCCACAGTTCCAATAGTTTTGATGAATACTGAAAATATTTGTTTTTTTTAACACATCGACTTTAGCCTTTTTTTAGTCTTAAATAGGTACGACTTACCATAATATTTAAATTACACGATATCACATGCAAACATCGAACCAGAACTGTAATCTCATTACTTTGGATGGGTATCAGAGCCGGATCACCCATATATTTTAGGTTTTTTGCGCGTTTTTTCATCTAAAAGTTAACGTTGTGGTTTAAGCGGTTAAGCAGACATACTAATTTTATTAAAACAATTACCAATAGAGGTGATGGACATAATCGTTCCGCAGAGTCTGCAGGACTATTTTGTTGTTGGCAATATGCACTTATGTCAAAACTTTGATTCAAATCCCATGAATATTGGGCACTTTCGTTTGCAATGTCCTCGGCATTTGGGAGTGCAATCTAAAAATATTTATTAAAAAATCTGTTCAAACATTCACTTTATTCAACTTACTTCAAAAATATTTGACATTGATTCCATAATTTTGTTTAAAATTTCCGGAATGCGACGACTGTCGGCAAGTGTTTGTTGATATGCCGCATCTTCCTCATCAGCAAATAGCCACTTGAACCATTTCCGGAAGCCTTTGTATCGTTCTGCCATTTGCTTCACTATATTCTCGGCATTCACCTGTTCAATCTCACGTGTGACTATGATTTTTTGAATAAGACAACGCAAGTCATCCTTAACCGTTTCGCCAAACATGAACATATAATTTTGACCTTGCAAAAATTGATCCGATCGATATGAACCCCATTCGTTCATATCGGCCGATCGATTTATTAATCTATTTGAAGTATGGCCAGCCGCAATAGTTGGCGTTGTCGTCGGCGTTGATGTAACAAAATCAGACTGGTATTTTTGTGGGGAAAATTGACTTTGAGAATGATAAGATGTGTTGGCAGCAGCCGCATGGCTATGTTGAGTTGGTGGACCATTTTTATTAGAAAATGCAACGTATTCGTTATTTCTTAAAATTTCAGCCAAATTCGATTGACCAAATACCTAAAATCGTATTAATCGTAATTTCTTAAAAAAATCTACCGCAGAATTTATACCTTTATCAATCGAAACAACATGATGACATTTCGCAGCGATGAAAAATCCAATCGCTGAAACCTGGGCAATAATTGCAAGAGGATTTGTGTATAAGAGACCATATTTTCCAATATAAAGGACTCAAATCGTCTGGGTATGGGCAACTGATAGTGCGTATCATTGTTCCCGCTCAAACTCTTCTCTAACGTGTAACGCCACGGTTGAATATAGCTCAACCAAAGCTCAAGGACCACTGAAAATGAACTATCCAAAGGCCATCTCGATATAATGCAACGTAAAAATTGATAAATTTGCTCGTTCAAAAGGGGTTGAGCCAACTTTCGTATCGCTGCCATCGATGTATTATCCAAATCGGCCGAATTGCCAAACGCATGCAACTGTTTTATCAGAATTCGTACCACTCGAATAAACTCACTGCTCGGCAGATCTCGACAATCATCGACATCATATCGAAGCCATGTATCGATGAAAAAATATAAAACTGTTTCGGTTCGCCATGAATAGGTTCGAACAGTTTCAGGACTACTACGCATTGAAGCCGCTGCAGCTGCTGATGATGAACTTGTGTTAAATGAATGGGAGATCGAAGATAATTGTAGATACTTGGGCGTTCTAGTCGGTCTAAAAGAAAACACTTTAGTCAAATCTTCACAAAAATACCGCAAAAATACTCACTGAATCGGCTGTATTGGCATTTGTGTGGTAACCTTTACTGAACTACAAATATTTGTGGGCAACACAATCGAGTCTGGATTGCTCGGCAGAAACCAACATAGATATTCGGCAGTCATTAGAAAATAAACCGTCTTTGACTTTTCATTGTGAACAGCCAACGCACTTGGATACATTTTATGTAACGGGACCATTCCGTGAAGCACAAAATGCAGCATAAAATAGTCAAATGCATTCAGCGACAGGGAGATTATTTGACGGCGACTCAGATCAATGTTCAGCATATCTCCGTAGAAGAGTGGATAATTTCCATTGTGCAACATTTGAACGGTTCGTCGTGGTAACATTTCAATGGGAACTTCAAATTTTATGGGTTCATTTAGCAGACGATAGCATAGCCGAAACATCGGACCCAACGGCACAAAAAAATGAAACAAAATATTGTATTCATTGGGATTGGATTGTTCGGCAAGCGTACGAAAACCCCAACCTGTGCCATCCGGCACGCCAAATATCGAATTAATCAGTGTGGGAAAAAAATCCTGCAATTCTTTTGTGCTGCATCGATCAATCAGCACACCCAATTCGGTACATCGATTCATGAGCGGGTAGTTAAGCAACTCGTTCAGGTAAATCTGAAAAAAGTTTGCTATTTTAGTAGCGGCAAAAGAAATACCGCCAAAAACAACTTACCCCATAATTATCCGACCCAAAGGACATTTTCGCTATGCTTTTATAATCTTAACCAAGTTGCGTCTTTAATAATATTTTTCAATAAATACAATTTAATTTATAAAAAAAAGTTTTAAAAATAAATACACAAAGCCTAAAAATACCAGCTGCGAGCGAGGGTTTATAAATAAATTTTATGACACCGGTAACATAACCTAAAAAAACTTAACGAAACAATTTGCGGTACTAGATTATTATTAAATTGTATTTAATAGGACTGAGCGAAAGCAGCTTTAAATAATTAAATTGAAAAAATTATTATCACCATCGTCGGATACATTTAATGCACTATCTCCAATGCAAAAAACATAGCTGTACGTTTGCATACGTATGCATAGACATACGTATGCATAGACATACGTAGCAAATTAAAATTAAATTAAACACATATACACATAACAGTATAATTGCTTTACTAATTTTAAGTAAAAAAAATGAATTTATAAGACGCTATACTTCAAGTCTATAATATGTAATAAATGCCATTGATAATGATTTAAAGCTAATAAAGTATTTTATATAAAATAAAACGTAGAAAAAACATATTTTCACTTGATTGTGTAAAGAGCAAGTAATTAATAAATTTTTTTCAGGTATAAATACAGGGGCTTTTAGAACCAGTTCGGTAATTAGTTTACTTCTCGAAGCTGGCTCCAAATTTGAGCAAAGGAGACTTTTTTTAAATTCAAAAAAATATTTAAAAATATTAAGCGAGCGAGAATCCCCACTTTTAAACACTGGTCTAAATATATATAACAGGTGGAAAAAAGCATCCCCGAACCATTTATGGTAAAAATGAAAAATATTTTCATAACTAATAATTTTCCTGAATATATTCATCAACACCAACGTACGATACAAACACCATGGCAAATCAACATTAAGTCTAATATAATCCTATCACTATCCAAGCATAAAAAAGATGTTACAAGTCCCATAGTTTACCAAAAACATTTAAATGAAGTAATAAATAAAATCAATCATATTGATATTGTTTATACCGATGGCTCTAAAAGAAATGAATTATGTGGTTTCGCTGTGGTAAACGATTACCAGGACATAAAAAAGTTAGAATCCATAACGATTCTAGTATACTGCAGAAGCAAAAGCTGTATTGGATGCAGTACAAAGAGATTTAGAAGTAAGATGTGTTATTATGTCAGACTCATTGTCTACGTTGATGGCGTAAAAAAAATTTAAAAACTAAAATTGCATAATAATAAAAAAAAGAAATAATCTTACTACCAGTATCTTCATTATATGGTGCCCAGCCACTCTGAAATTTCAACAAATGCTATAAGGCTGACATTGCAGCAAATTAGTCATTAGAGAGAAATATTATAGATAAAAATAAGCTCACAATAGACGATGCATTCACATCAGTAAAAAATAAATTAGTCATGGTAAGAAAGGAAGGAACGAAGTCATCCCAACATCGAACATACTAAGAATTAAAAACAAACTTACTCTATGGAAATAACCTACATTTACTGGACAACAGATTGGAATCAACTGTAATAACAAGACTCCGAATCTAACATACAAAAAAACGCACGGTTACATTCTCGAAAGATCCGTAACTCCTCAATGTGAATTGTGCTTAGTATAAATGTGACTGTGAAGCATATTTACTCGATTGCAAAAAATACGAACTTATAAGACAGTCAGTGAATTTAAAAAATAATATATGATATTAAAAAAACAATCGAATATTTAAAAAAGAGTGATATAATAAAGAAATCTAAAACCATTTAAGATAAACAAATAATTTAAGATATGCATATAAATTACTTTATTGTTGAAAGCATTAGTAAATAAAAAAAATACTTCTGGGTAAAGAAATGGCAGCCTCGGGATAATTAAAAATACCGCGATTTTTTAATGATTCGCACCAAAACAAAAAAAAATATAAAGAAATGTCAGATTGTTTTTTACTCTCTCGTGAAAATGCCTAATTTTATATTATTTTAAATTAGCGAAATCGAAAAAAAAATATTTTTTTTAATTTTGAATAAAATTTCAAAAAGGGGTACTTAAAAAAATCTACTACAATTTTTCATCGGTTCGTCAAATTAGAAGTACTAGAATTTATTATTCTTCTAGTACTTCTACGTGGAATATCGTGTATTCGCACAATCCACATTTCTTTTGCAAGTTCTCTGGCCGGCATCTCTAAAAATAAAGTGAAATTTTGTGGCAGTCCGCGTTTATTTATTTTATTTTATTGAAATTATTTGCAAGAAGAACATAAATTAAAGTATGGCTAGACGGGGAGAAGATTTATCAAATGTTGAATTTGAAACGAGTGAAGATGTCGAAGTTATACCAACATTCAATTCGATGGGACTTCGCGAAGAATTATTGCGGGCCATTTACGCGTATGGTAAGTTCATCTAGTAATTTTCGTTCGACGTAAATAAAAAATGTCTGCCTTGTGTACCGAATCGAGGTTATAATAATAATATCAAAACAATTCGTAACGAATAAATTGTTTTTTTTAGGTTTTGAAAAGCCCTCGGCCATTCAACAAAGAAGTATTTTGCCGATTGTAAAGGGCCGCGATGTCATTGCTCAGGCTCAATCGGGTACTGGTAAGACAGCCACATTCTCCATATCCATTCTACAATCTTTGGACACAACGTTACGTGAAACTCAGGTTCTATGCCTGTCACCAACCCGTGAATTGGCCGTACAAATTCAAAAGGTTATATTGGCGTTGGGAGATTTTATGAACGTCCAATGTCACGCATGTATCGGTGGAACGAATCTTGGCGAAGACATTCGTAAATTGGATTACGGTCAACACATCGTAAGTGGAACGCCCGGTCGAGTATTTGATATGATTAAAAGACGTGTTTTGCGGACAAGATCAATCAAAATGTTGGTTCTTGACGAAGCCGATGAGATGCTGAACAAAGGATTCAAAGAGCAAATTTACGATGTCTACAGATATTTGCCACCAGCAACACAAGTATGTTTAATTTCTGCAACATTACCACACGAAATCCTTGAGATGACTTCAAAATTCATGACCGACCCGATTCGCATATTGGTAAAGCGTGATGAGTTGACACTGGAGGGAATTAAACAGTTCTTTGTGGCCGTTGAACGGGAAGAGTGGAAATTCGACACATTGTGTGACTTGTACGATACGCTTACCATAACCCAGGCAGTTATATTCTGTAATACAAAGAGGAAGGTGGATTGGTTGACCGAAAAAATGCGTGAGGCCAATTTTACAGTTAGCTCAATGCACGGCGATATGCCACAAAAGGAGCGGGATGAAATTATGAAAGAATTTCGGTCGGGACAAAGCCGTGTGCTCATCACAACAGATGTTTGGGCTCGTGGTATCGACGTTCAGCAAGTGTCGTTGGTAATCAATTATGATTTGCCAAACAATCGTGAATTGTACATTCATCGTATCGGTCGGTCGGGTCGATTTGGCCGCAAGGGTGTCGCAATCAATTTCGTTAAATCTGATGACATTCGAATTCTGCGAGACATTGAACAATATTACTCTACCCAAATTGATGAGATGCCCATGAATGTGGCCGATTTAATTTAAGAAATTTATCAGAAGCAGATAAATTTTAATATTTCTAACAACAAATTATTATTATAAACTTAACATGAATTAAACATTTTCTTTTTAATAAATTATGAACTATGACGTCATATAAAATAATTAAATTTATTTTTTTAATTGTTGTTTTACTTCACTGGGAATGTTTGTGACGACGTCTTTGTGATTGACACTTTTCGCTGTTGCCAACACACCACTTCGATTTGGATGGGAAACTGCAGCCCCATAAGTGTAATGTTCACCCGACATATCGGTTAGAACACCTCCGTTTGCTTCGAGCACAGCTTCTGGTGCACATGTATCCCATTTCTTGCATCCGGCGCTGGCAAAAACATACGCGTGAGCTTTACCCTCAAGCAGTTGTAGCACCTTGAAGCCGGCTCCACCAACTCGAATAATTTCTGTCGGTTTTAGCGCATTCAATGCACTTTGAACTAAGTCATTGGAATGTGATCGTGTTGTTGTAACAATAAATGAATTAGCTGGCGGATCTGCAGGTGTGAAACCACCCACACCAATCCCTTTTACACCCCAAATAGTTCGTCCAATACTACTGCCATTTTTTTCGTCTTTATAATAAGGTTGATGTATAACACCACCGACAGCCTTGTCGTTAACCGAAACGCCTATTAAAACCGTAACATGTTCTAGAAATCCCTGTGTATATTCCGATGTACCGTCCAACGGATCAACCCATATTACTAAATCCTTCTCTGTGACACCTTTTAATGCGTCCGGACATCGATTATTCTGAACG
This sequence comes from Diadocidia ferruginosa, assembly GCA_027564275.1. NCBI lineage: Eukaryota > Metazoa > Arthropoda > Insecta > Diptera > Diadocidiidae > Diadocidia > Diadocidia ferruginosa. The sequence continues at coordinate 14,114 of JANSTW010053122.1, forward strand.
AAATCTCGATCACCGTCTGCGACCAGCCAATCTGATGGAATCGACGATAAATCCGATTGACCTTCCTCCCCAATTATTTTCACATTTGGATACAATTTACTGAGCGAAGCTATTATACATTGTTGTGCTGAACGATCAGCTTCTGTTTGTAAATCACCTTTTGCCTGATAAGATAAGAATAAATTTTAATTCAATTTTTTTTAGAAAAATAAACAAAACTTCTTACTTTCTCCACAATGCCCAGTTCTCCTTTTACCAAAATATCACGAATTATTGTGCCGGCTCGACTGGCAATGGATATGGACGAGCCCATAATTTGCATAAATAAGAAATTAGACATTTTTATTTTAAAATTTTGTTAAAATTAAATAATTTATAACGTCCTCGATCGACTAATATTTATTTAGTGTAGCTACTGCAGTAGCATAAGTCAAAAAATGCGTCACAAGATGTTTAACCTATAAAAGTATAATGAATCATTAAAATTTCTTTTTTTTTGTTTTTCTGATCAGCGGGATTATTATGGAATTTTATTCCCAAGATTTATTTCAGAATAATATCAGAATTAAGTGACCAACCGAAATAATCTAAATTCTTATTTTTTACCTCAAACTATATCTCGTAATCTTATTTCTGGCAGATTCGATATGTGACAACCAGATGGCAAGCGCGTCGATCTTAATCAACATTTTTGCGTTGGCTGCATACTTTTTTCAAAGTGTCAGAATAAATTTTCTCCTGTTTTTTTTTGCATTTTTCAATTTTCCTGGCTGGAGTTTTTCATTATAAATTTTGGAAAATTCTTATAAATTTTCATATAATTTACCTAAAGGCTTTAACAATTCGCATCTGTAAAAATGTCTCGTGTTTTGGTTGGCGTAAAAAGAGTTGTGGACTATGCTGTTAAGGTGAATGCGATATTTACATAAATTTTCATTTGCGACTTTATAACCTTTGACCCGCGGTTATGAGAGACGATTTATATAGTTTCTTATCTGATAACAATAGTAGTTTTAAAAACTAGCTCGGATTTTAATCGGATAGGGATGTCTGGAAGGTTAATAATCTCATCTAATAAATTATGTATAATTTTAGGTACGCGTTAAGCCAGATAAATCTGGTGTAATCACTGAAGGCATTAAGCACTCGATGAATCCATTTGATGAAATTGCCGTAGAAGAAGCTGTAAAAATGAAGGAAAAGAAACTTGCCTCCGAATTGATAGCTGTGTCCATCGGACCGGCTCAATCTCAAGAAGTTATTCGTACTGCTTTGGCCATGGGAATTGATCGTGGCATTCACGTTGAAGTGCCAGCTGCCGAGTATGAGTTGTTACAACCGATTCATGTTTCTAAGATATTATCGAAAATAGCCACAGATGAAAAAGTGGATTTGGTTATTGTTGGCAAACAAGCCATCGATGACGATTCAAATCAAACAGCACAAATGACCGCTGCCCTATTGGACTGGCCACAGGGAACGTTTTGTTCAAAAGTTGAAAAATCCGGCGAAGGATACACGATTACCCGGGAAGTTGATGGGGGCCTTGAAACAATTAAAATAAAATCACCAGCTGTGCTTAGTGCTGATTTACGTTTGAACACTCCACGTTATGCTACATTGCCAAACATTATGGTATAAATTGTAATTGGAATTTTATCTTTATCTTCTAATCAATTTTTTCTTACCCCAAACAGAAAGCCAAAAAGAAGACAATCACAAAGGTAACGGCCAAAGATCTAAATGTTGACACAACGCCACGCATTGAAATAGTATCGGTTGAAGATCCACCGGTTCGTCAGGCTGGCGCAATTTTACCAGACGTTGATGCTTTGATTGGAAAGTTGAAGGAAGGTGGCCACATCAAGTAGAAGAGGACCAGAGAGCTTTAGCTAAATTTTAATATTGTATTGCATTTTGTATATAAAATATCTTTATTCCGCATCAGTAGATAAATAAATTGGGAAATAACAGAGGTATTTTTCTCTATTCAATCTGTAGCAAGCGCGGGTCTGGGGGAGGAGGTAAAGGGAGTAATTAACCCCCATAGCTCTTTGAAAAAAGAAAAGGTGTTCTGGTAATATGTTGAGAATCAATTTTCGCTGCGCGGCTAATAAAATTCTTTAGTTTGCAATTTACATAGTCTACATTTTGATACCTAAAGTTCTATTGATGATTTTCGTACAATAACCCTCCCTGTTTAGTAAAAAGTATTTGAAGTGATAATGAAGAATCAAATGTTGATTTTATGTCATTAAACTGCATGAGTCTCAGTCTTGTTTCAATTGTGGTACGACCACAGATTTATTTAATATCACTGCGTCAGTTAGATGCAATATTGACAAAAATCTAGTTACTTTCCTGGTACTACTTTATTTCATTAAGCTGTTTGATAGTATTAACAAGGCAATCTTGTAGTATTTCAAGATCGCCTTGGTATTAACACTATGCGAAGCTTTGTAATTAATTCAAAACAAAACAGACAGTAATCATACTTGAGAAATTCTTCCCTCGTTGAATTTAGTTATGAGTTGCTTAAAAGTGCATTTCTTGCATTTAGCTGACTTGGACCAGAACCACCTCTTGTCGTAGGGCCAGGCAGACCTGGACTTTCTACAACCAAAAATAGAACAGATGCACTTATGGTTCTGTCTCGTTTAGATTAGTTGCAGTTCTCTCAGGCCACTGATAGGCAACCATGCGGCTAGATTAGGGATCCCCCACAATGTGAGTTGCCGTAGTTGTGATCTGAACGAACCTTTTTTTCCTTTGTGAGTGCCCTGTTCTCAGTAATTTGAGATATCGTTTCCTGGGCAAGCACATACTTACTCACTTGACTCAGTTATGGTTATAGTTACAAGTAGCTCTTAGGTTTTCTCATTTGCATAAGATGGATCTAATGGGTCAGTCTTAGTTAGTTAGTCATTCGGAGTTTTTTGTTTCTTTTGGTATCAAAAAGGCAGTTTTTCTGCTAATTGAGGTCTAGCTAGGGCTAGACTTGCCACTGTAACAAACCAACCAACCAGTGATTGTAGCATGCTGTTTTCGTATCTTGCAGACAGAATTACTCAACAAGTAGCTATATTGATGTAAGTTATCTAGCAGAGCTTCTGTTTACTCAGGTGTTCCACAACAAAACTCCACAAGGCTCTCTCCTAGGATCTCTGATATTTAGTATGTTTGTTGGTGATTTATCTTCTTTAGTTAGATACGTGACACCGCATTTTATTATGCTGACGATGTTTAGATTGAGTTATCCTCTCATCTGAATGATTTATGTGGATCAGTGAAACGTTTAATTCGAATCTTAGTGCAATTTCGAAATGGGCGTTAGATGATTTGGTATCAATCCGGTAGTCATTAGCCATATTATACCAATATTTCGTTGTTGGTTCGTAAATTGGTCTTGAAGATGAAGATAACGAACAAAAGAACTAAATATATGATGATGAAAGATTTGAGAAATCCTGAACCAAATCGCACTACTCTGGGCGAAAATTACTGAAGTGGTGGACAATTAGTATAAATATCTGGATCTGTCGTTAATTGAGCAAGATAAAAATATATATTTATTTATTCAAAACCAATCAATTAGAACATATTAAGTGTGCAGACGTTAGCGATCGTTGATAAGACTAAGGTTGACCTATGCAAAGGAGAAATCGAAATGAGACAAGAGTGTGGACACTAGAATTTGTTTGAGAAATCAGAAATCATAAGGCAAAATTGTTTGTAGTGGTTATCCCCTCGGACCTATAGCTTTTTAATTTTAATATAGAGGATTACACAAAAAGAACTAGTAGAAGATCCACTTGGTAACGGATATTGAACAACGTACAAGGTTTTAGGTGACAGATAAACTGGCTTATTATTAAAATCACAATCTTTTTTAAATAATTTATTTACAAAACTAATCTTAATACAAATTATTGTTTTTTGCTCTTATCCTTAATGGTATATTTGTCGTAGATTTTTGTCGGATCATACGGTTCCCAACGACTTGCTGGAAAAATGTGTTTGTTTCGTTCGTACCAAGACCGCAGCAGCACTTTACCAGCATGGGATTCTTCTTTTTCGATGGTAGCATCGCTTATCATTCGGATGTCGTCATGCACATCGAAGGTGAACAATGGGCCAGACTTCCCTCTTGCCTTGGTCACGATAAAATCATAGAATGTGTAATGGTGCGGCAAAATAAGATCCTCCTTGACATACATCAACTGATCGGCCATAACCGTTTTCAGTTCACTGAATTCTTTGCGCAGTACTTCCAAGCATTTTTGTAAAAATTGATAAATTGAATTTCCCTTTTTCATGGTAACGGAACGACGATGTCCTGAACCATCCCAATAGCTGAAGGTTATCGTAATTTCCTGATCTTTAAGTGTTGTGTAAGCTGTTGTTCCACAGCATCGTAATGGCTGGCAAATTTATTCTCAATATTGTTTATTTTCAAATCTTCTTCGATTTGTTTTTTACGGAACTCAATCTCTTGTTGGGCAATTTCTCGCTTCTTCATCAATTGCATGGCTCGTCCAGCCTCACTGGCAGCCCCCTTGTAGTGAGCCATTGTTTATTATTTTTTTCTGTTTTTTTTTCTGTATTCAAACGCTTCTATTTCATTTATTGTGTATCTATAAGATAAAATAAGTATTTTAATTAATTAAATTAGTTATAAATTGGTAAAAAATACTAAAAAATGGTTATCAAATTCCAAATTCTGAAAAATAAACAATCGCGTTGTTTTGTCCACAATAAATTATTTTCTTGACTTAATCATTTTAGAACCATTCACAATAGGGGTTTTCTTTTGCTTGATTTTTTTTGTAATTTATTTATTTTATTATATAATATTTAAATGAATTATATTATAAAAAATAATATAAGTTTATTGCTATAATATAATTAAATTTAATACTATCCAATTAATTATTATATTATGTCTACTTTTTATTATAATTAAAATTATGTTTTCAAAACGTAACATCGTTCATAACGGGGACAATGGCGGTATGGTGTATTTTTTACAATAGGGAAAATGAAATTGTCACAACAAAAGGCAAATTGCTAGGAAAGCGTATTTCCTGCGGATCCCATAAATTCCCAGAATCCAGCTTATTATTACAATAACAATTTATAAGAATGTCTGATAAGAATAAATTAAAACTAAATTCAATTAAATTAAAATCTCAAAAGGGAAGCACTGCAGGTTCAACGAAAACACCTAACAAAGAGGCTGTGGAATGGATCCAGTTTATCGAAATCAAAAATTAATGATGATATATTGACCAGGTAATATAATATATATATATATACAATATTCCAATTAAACAATTTTAAATACATTCTCGCCCCTCAGAATAGCCATTGAAGAAATATTCAAAGAAACTAGCAAAGCATCAGTGCGAGCCGGACAAGTTGGTCCATCCGGATGGCGAACTTGTCCGAAAACAAATAAACGATTCTTAAACACCACAATTAAATGTGTAATTAGTCATAACAATAGACAGCAAGGTCGTCCACGTTCATCATCCGATAATGAAAAGAGAAAATTCAAGCAATTTAAACCGCCTAAATTTGGTAGACGAGACCATCATTTTAGTAAACCAGTTGCTTCAAATAACAAAGCTTCCTCAGATAAAGAGAGATAATTATAATTTAAATTCATAGATTTAACTATTTTTAAGAATATACAAATTGTAACAAAATTTATTTATATTGAACTAACTATATATATTTATAAGAATGTATATATAAATATAACAGACTGTAGCGGGTATCCAGCTAAAGAGTGTGCTGATATACCCAAAAATGAAATGCATGCCTTTTGAAAATCATATTACAATTGCAAAACATGAATTTTGCAGATTTAGACCAGCGATATGCCCAATGTTTGTCCTATGTTAACTAACTATTAAGAAAAATTTAAAACTAACTATATGTAACCTGGAAAGGTGGGTAAAGTCACGGCTCTGTAATCAAGAGATTGTGGGTTCGAGGCTCGGTAGGACCAACAATTTTTCACATCTGGGTTATCACCTTTCATTCGCAGGTGTTTATTAAAAAGCGTTTGCATTGGCCCGGAAGTCACTTAAAGCCATTGTCTGCCTATATGATACCAACTGATAGGGTTCCTCATATAGTGTAAAAACCCTCCCCACTGATCACTAAAAAATATGGCTAGTGCGAGTTGCTGACAACACAGTTTTGTATAGTTACTAAAAAATAATATCGTATACTCATATTTACTATATTTAGTAAATTTATAAATCAAGCAAATATTTGGCAATTTTTAGAAAATCAAAAGTTAAATTTTTTTAAATTTATACTAGCTTTTAGATTTGAGTACTAGAAATTGCTAAATATTTCCAATTTTTTTTTAGTTTTATATACTAAAATTTAGTATTGTATACTAAAAGTTAGTATATAAAGCCAAATTGAAGCTTCCGTGAATCAAGCAAATCAAAAATAGAAGCAAAACGAATGCCAAATATACTAGCAAGTATATAATAAATCTCTTTTTTTCTGTCCGTGTACGTTAGATAGAGTAGCGCATGCAAAAAGCCGAAGCCGACGGAAATAACTTCAATGAAGTAAAGGCTTTAGCAAGACATCGCGGTCGTTGGAGGTAATTTGTTGATACTCTATGCTCTCGCCTCATGGAATAAAGGACAAGATGATAAGATTACTATTTAAATATGTAGTAACAATTTATACAAATATAGTGTACTATGAGATGTTATACATATATATCATCATTAAAAAACGACATTTTGCAGTTTATTTAGAAAAAGAACTTAAAAGGTTTTTTTTATAGAAAAACTATAAAAGCAACAATGTTTATTAAATTAAAAAGACTTTAAAACTTTAATCATATTAGTTATAATAAAATATAAATATATACAAGAAAATGTAAAACAATCTGAAGTCTAACTATACCTTTGTTGAACATTTTATAGGTAAATAAAGTAAATAATAAAATTGATGTGTATTGTGGTAAAAACTTTAATAACTTCTGTATTATAATCATTGCATCATTCTCCATATTGCGAAAGTATATAAATTAGGGGCTAAAGTGTAGAATTTCCCCTCCCCCTCTTGGATCCTCCCCAAACTTTGTAGAGAGGTAAGGGGTCTTCCCTGAACAACCTTTGTTCTTGGAAATTGCGGCGCTCGGACCCCTTTCGGAGGGGAAGTGGTTTAAAGTTTGTATGCATTTGAATTTTAATGCCATATATATATACAAAATGAAAGGATGGCTTAATTAAATATTTTTGTAGTGTCAACTTAAGGGAGGGCATATCTCCTTTTAAAATGGGAGGGCCTTAACGTTAATATAAACATTTATATCAGTTGTGTGATGTCAAATGAAAGGTCTTGACAAGGGCTACAACTTTAGTTCTAGGGGTTTCAGAATACAGAGAGTCTGGGGGCGGCGCGGCAGCCCCCTGATAAGAAGAGAAATCTAAAAAAACGTATTTTTAGGATTTTTTTCACGCCCAGACCATTGTTATGTCTAAATTTGCTTTTTTAAATTGGTAAAAAAAATACTAAAATTTATTTTCTACACAAAATGCAAACTTTAAACCTCTGCCTCTCTAAAAGAAGGTCGAACGCCGCAAACTCCTCGAACAAACGTTGTTCAAGGAAGATCCCCCTACCATTCTAGAAAGTTTGTAGGAGGAAATTTTACATATTTGCCTAATTAGGATATCTATATACTTCCTTTATCTGTTTGTTACCAAATTTTTATCTTTTCAATGCTGATTTTTAGTCCAATTTGTCCTGCATATTTGATAAGTCTGGCTTAGTATATAATAATAGGCAGATATCGTCAGCGTAGCACAGAACTTGCAATCGCTATCTGAGAGTCTAAAGAATATCACTGGTTATGGTATTAATTTTCCTCATCACCCTATCCAAGATGAGTAGGAATATAAACGGTGAAAGAAGACATCCTTGTTTAACTCCAGAAAGAATGGTTAACTATTTTCCAGCTTTCCATGATCATGATGTAAAACATTGCATTTAGTTTCCCTGTAAAGGCTTCCAGTAATATATTTAAGAGCTTTTGAGGAATATCGTAGCTGATCAGTATTGTCCCCATTATATATCTATATCCAAACTGTCAAACGCTTGCTTAAAATCATCGTATAGCATGTAGAGCGGTGAATTCTACTCCACTGATTGCTCTGTATTATTTGAAGCGTGTTTATATAGTCAACACATTACATTTGGACTAGTCTGTCAGTTTAATAATAAGTCCATCTGTCCAAGGAATTTCACCAGATTTCCTAAATTGACCCATAGGTTCTAACACTTCCATAGCTCTTTCTATATCCACTTTTAATTTTTCGGCTAAGATGTTGTCAGCATTAAATAAAACTATTTGAGGTAGGTTTGTGTGTAAATAAATATATACGAATTTATATTATACTATTTATTTATTATT
>JANSTW010053123.1:0-12300 GCA_027564275.1 Diadocidia ferruginosa
AAATGTCACCAATGAGTGCGAATGATGGTTTAAATGAGCTTATTAGGCAACAACTATTACTTCGTCATCAACAATCTTACCAACAACAAAACCAATTTTTGGCAAATGTTTTTAAAAACTCAGGAAATGTGCAAGCGGAAGCGGCAACTCCCCTAACATCTGCAGCGTTTAATTTCTTGTTTCCTGGCACTACCGCTCCTCAACGTAATTGCTCTAAATTCTTTATTAAATTTTACATTTATTAAATTTTAGCCGGTTTTTCATATGAGCGACTGCTTGGGAATCCAGCACTCTTTAACCCATTTATTGCTGCTGCGGCTGCAGCTCAAATACCAAATTTAGCGCAACGACGTACGCTTCAAAATAGCACAACAGGAGATGCTTTGCCAAAAAATAATAATAATCATTTATCGGTAGATCAAAATAATAGTGGTCATTCACTAGTCTTTAACTCTGACTCTCCATTAAATTTAAGTCGGATAAAAAATGAAAGGTTCAAATTTTATTTTTTTTTAATGTTAAATTGTTTTTTGTAAAAAAGTATTATTAGTAATTTTAATTAAAAAATGTCTGTTATTAAAGAACACTGTTCATTGATAAAACATTAGATTTTAACCCAAACAATGAAAAAAATTACTTTAGTTGTTAATATTTACTTCTTTAGTGTTTCCGTAGATGTTTCTTTAAAGCCATTCTTAATGAGTGGTATTAAAAATGAAGACGCGTTGAGTGCTTCATTAGGACAATTTTTTAACACAAATAATCAGACAAATGTTAATAGTAATAATGGAAGCGAAGAAATGAATGATAATATGTCCTTATGTTCAGTTGGACAGCAGTGTGGAGGAATGATGAACTTTTTGGGTAATCAAAATACTGAAGGTAGTCTTTTATGAAAAATTAATAAATTAGGATAAAGATAGTAATAAGTCTATAAGGAAAAATTTTAAGTGTTGTAAGTTCTAGAATGTCATTCGCCAACATCATCTGGCAAAAGTACACCAACTACGGCTGCTTCAACAACGGGTGCTCCCGGTAATGCTTTATCTCAATGTGGTGCAATTCGTGGTTGTAGTCTTCCTAAATCACCAAATCATATTAAACGTCCAATGAATGCATTTATGGTTTGGGCAAGAGATGAACGTCGAAAAATTCTTAAGCAATATCCTGATATGCACAATAGCAACATTTCAAAAATTCTTGGTACATTTTTAAACGTTTTATAATATGTTTGTATATGTATGCAAAATAATTAGTGAATTATTTTTTTAGGTAATACGTGGAAACTGATGTCAAACTCTGAAAAGCAACCGTATTATGAAGAACAGTCTCGTCTGTCAAAGCTTCATATGGAACAACATCCGGACTACAGATATAGGTTTGTTTTCATTTAAATAAAATTAATAACTTTTTTCTTAAAAAATTGTTTTAGACCTCGACCAAAACGAACATGCATGGTAGATGGTAAAAAAGTACGAATTACAGAATACAAAACACTAATGAAAAATGGAAAGTCGACAAACTTGGATGGTAGTAACTTTTTTGGAGCTGAACGTAGTGAGTTTAATGAAAGTGCTAGCCCGCACAATCAACAGACACGTTCTTCACCATCTAGCGTTGAATCAATGCATTCTGGAAGCGCTACATCAAGTGCAAACTTGTTAAATGGCGTTAACTCCACTTCTTTTTTTTTTAATACGTTAAATTCGTTGTCGTCTAATGCATCTAATGCAATTCCATCAACGTCTTTGGCACCGACATCATTTAAAATTCCTGATTTAACGACAGCGATGTCTTTAGCAAACAGCCAAGTCAATCAAACAACTACTAATCCTACTTCGATTCTCTCAGCAGCCTGGCTTTCAGCAGCTGCTTTAGCTCCAAATACTGCAACCACAACTGCCTCAAGTGCATCATCTTTAAATGTTGCAGTAACAATGGCTGCAGCTCAGGCTTGGCGCGATGCAAATGCTGCGCTTCTTGCCGACGTTGCTAACCATCATCATCAACAGTTTCAACGTAATCACGCACAAATTCTTCACATTGTAGAATGAAAGCGTAATTTATAAATTACTCATTTCTTGAAAATTGTTTTATTCTAAAGGCATTAATATAATTTTTTTTGAAATAAACATCGGGTTCGTAATCATTAAATTGGGTTTTAATCAGGAAAGGTTTAGAAATAAAAACAAGATTTAACTTTTTGGTTGTGATTCTTTTTTTACTTGTTTATAAATAAGAAAGATTGTACGAAAATTCTCAAACTCAAAAAGTTTAAAAATACTATTTTTAAGGTTAAAAATTAACGGAACAAAAGAATTACTACTTAAATATACGTGTTTTGTACTAAGACTTCATTATTATTCCCAGAGTTTCTTTGAAAATATAAAAATTATTAAGTAAAATTTATTGTTCCCTGCCCATTTAGTAAAGTTTTGTTTAATAAGTTATGTTTATTATTTTTTTGGGCATTTAATTCGACGACATTCTTTAATATGTAAAAAGTGTGTTTTAACTAATTTAATGTATTTTGGCATTTTTCTGTACAGTCTTTTCTGCACAATAAATAATTGTTCCAGGTTTGCAAAAAAAAATCCTAAAGCTATTCTTTCACTGTCTTACTTTTGTGTTCCAAATTTTTTTGCGCTACCCGTTCCGCCAGTTATTTTCTCGACTCAATTTATTGGATAAGGAAATTTTTTTAAGTCTGTTGACTAGTCTTTTTGTTCCTTTTTTTGTATTAATAATGTTATTGCTGAAAATTTTTATTTTGTATGGTTCAATAAAATACGTTTTTATGGTTAAAAGGTTAATTATTACAATAACATTTATAAAACCATGACTGTTAAAAACAAAAAAGTAAATGTTCTTCTGTTCTTTTTGAAAAGGAAGTAAAAAATAAAAAATTTATTATCAATTTCACAAATTGACTGATTGGTTTGTTATATCACGATTTCAATAACTTTAAAATAATCTTAAATTTATTTTTTGATTGAAGAGGCTTTAAAAGTTTACTTATAACTGAATCTCTAAATTAATGAATTTTTAAAGTTTTATAGATTTGGATGCGTCATATTTTAATAAAATTAAGTAGAACAGACATACAGAAAAAATTTCAAATTGAATTTTAATAAATAAAAAGACAATTTAATACGAAAAATTTTTATAAAAATAAATTAAAAATAAAATTTTGAAAAATATATTCCTTCAAATAAAAGGCTAAATCCTTGGCAAAGCGCTTAAACTAAGTGATTGAATGGCTACGGTGCTTTTCAACTGTATTTTGGAAATATTTAAAATGGTAAAAAGCATTTCTAATTTAAATTTCTTTTGTATAAAAGTTTTTATTTCATTCTTTTTTATTAGTCGGCTAACGTTGCGTTGATTTGGAATTTACACTGCTTTGTAGCTTTCTGCAAATCGGTTTTGGTGTAAACTAATTTCAATATATTTAATTTATATATAACAACTTTATTGTCATGAGTTCAACGTACTGTGGAATGGGCAATAGTACCGGCTCCTCGGGGGCTTCAACTTATATTAATCCAACTGGACAAGACGGAAAAGGAGGCAGTGGTGCCAAAAGTGGAAGTGGGGTCGGAGGTGGTTCACCCCAAATGCCAAAAGGTGGTATCCCGCAATCAATGTATATTGGTGCAGGTGCTGCTCTTTCTGGTGCAAGTGGTGGTGCACAGTCAATCTATATGGGAGCTTCTAGCACTGGTACTTCAGGTAGTTCATCATCTCAAGGATCTTATTTTGCTGTACCATCTTCAACACCTGTTGGTAAATTGCTTTTTTATAATTAAACAAATATAAAGTCTCATATTATTCAAGTAATATGCTAATTATACTAGTATAAACTTTAAGTAAAAAGTAATCCATTATTTAAGATTAAAGAAATACTTTAGCATTCAAGATTTAGTTGATCCAACAAAGACAGCAATTGAAGGAGTTTCACCCAGTTTTAATACCACAACTGCTATGGGTTTAGTGGATCCAACGAAAACTGCAATTGCAGAAGTTTCACCTAATTTTGGTACAACAACTGCTATTGGTTTAGTAGATCCAACGAAAACTGCAATTGCAAAAGTTTCACCTAATTTTGGTACAACAACTGCTATTGGTTTAGTAGATCCAACGAAAACTGCAATTGCAGAAGTTTTACCTAATTTTGGTACAACAACTGCTATTAGTTCAGTTGACCATATGAAAACAGCTATGGGTATTGCTGGTACTAGATTTGGAATGACTGCCATTGGTCCAGTTGACCCAACAAAGACGGCAATGGGAGAAATTGCTCCTGAATTTGATACAACAACTGCTATTGGCTTAGTAGATACAACAAAAACTGCAATTGCAGGAGTTTCACCTAGTCTTGGAAATACACCTGCAGGTTTTTACTTATTATCTTTGTAATTTTTTGCAAATATTTAAATGAAAGATCAATATAAACCTTAAAGGAAATCTTTGTATTATATATTATTTCCCTTACATTACTAAAAATATATATGCGCTTTATAAATTAAAATTTGTGAATTGCATAAAATCTTTGTTATTTTAGAAAATTTTACTATTTATATGTCAAAACAATATTTTTTAGTAAATAAAAATATCTCTTTTTTTAATTTTAAAAAAGATTTAATAGATTAAAAATTTTAATCATTTTTAAATGCTAACAACAAACTATTTTAAATGGGTCATAATTTACTTTTAAAAAGCACCCTATTAAAGTATTGTTAAAACGCATGTTCATTCATCTATATTTAAAAAACTAAATCCAAATTATACTTAGTTGTTATTTTAGCTGCTACTATACCTGGAGATGGAAGAGATTTAGCATACTTTGGAGACAACAAAAACAGTGCATCAAGTGGTGGTGAAAGCAGTGTACCAAGTGGCGGCGGAGCTACTTCAATGTATTATGGTGTTAGTGGGCACAAAGCTACACCATCAAATCCAAGCGGATTTAAACCACCACCAAAAGGAGGACCAGCAACATCAGTTTACTTTTTAGCACCAAGTAATAGTGGTGCATCGGGCACTTCAAGTACATACTTTTCTCCAAAATAATTTTGGCTCTAATAATATAAATGGAAATCAATTTTTATTAATATAAATAAATCTTATTTTTAGTATAAAGCTTTTGTCATGCACCAACTTAAACTTTTTAATTTTATAAGATAACTAAATAAGAACTTTATTTGTGAGCCATTTCATGAGAATAAACTCTATAAATGTAAATGAGTAAATTATTTAGAAATAATTTAAAAACTGAGTTAAATTTTAATTTTTTAAAGGCTAACTAAAAGTGTATTAATTAAATACTTGCTCTATATTAAAAGGTGTTTTACTCTACGATAAAAAATGCTTCAATGCAGTAACAATTTTTGTAGAATTTTTTTTGTATAGTCAAAATTCTAAAAAAATTAAAGTTTTAAAAGATTAAAAATCTTTTCAATTATAATTCCAAACAGTCCAAAGAATTAATTTAAGTACATAAACAAACCAAAAGCTGGTTGACAGTAAATTTCAAAAGCATACAGCGGCGGACAAAAATATAGTACAGCATTTTTTTAAATACATTTTTTATTATTGTAACGTTTATATGTAAAATAGATTTTCAATTTTAAAAATTATGAAGCATTTTTTACGCCCTTTTAACTAATCAATGAATAACCTGTAATTGTTTTCCTATTAAAAAAAATTAAGAGTAAGGAACATTAACTTCTTGTACCATTTTATGTATTACTGTATACCTGTCTTATAATTGGATATTTTCTTCTGAGTATATTTGACTATTTAGACTAAGTTTATTATTATGTTTTGTGGTAAATTAATTTCGTCTCCAAAAAAGCGTCTGGTCTTTTTTATCAAAATGGCTCCTTATATAACCGAAAAATCGTACGTACGTCAAGAAATGATCTTTTTAAGACTGCATCAGAAATTCAGCAATACAAACGTAAGCAGAAAAAACGTTTAGTATCTTTTAAATAAAAAAGATTTTGTATTGCCACTCACAAGCCGCTTGTATCTGAAAAAAAATAAATTGAAGAACCTAGAAACCCTCGCACAGTATAAAATATTAGTTTTATACAGATACTTTGGTATTATATTTTAGGGTATCACTGTGAAAAATTAGCTCCTATAAAATTTGATCTCAATTTTTTTGGAAAATATGGTGATGAAAAGTAAAGAAACAGTGTACTAAGTGGCAATGTAATTACTTCAATATATTATGTTGCTTCTAGCGAGCCCAAATATTTATAATCTTTTATCTTTATTTTTTAATATTTTATGTTTCTTATAAAATATTATTAAAGATAAGAATTTAATTAAAATGAAAACAAACTAACAAAAAAATGCAACTAATATAAAAATTAAATTTAGCGACATTTGAAGTATGAAACTAAAATTTAATTCTATACTTTATAATGTACACAACTGCAGCAAAAACAAGTATGCTGCTTTTCACAAAACTCACAATACCAATAATTAAAATAAAGCACGCCAATCATTTATATGGTATTCTGTTAATTAAAAGATTTAAAATAGATAACACAAAAATTGATAATGTCGTAATTGACATTAAATAGACATTTGCTAAATTAAAAAAAAAATTTACAAAGTACAAATAAACTTACATCCTATAAAGTGAAGTGGCGCTTTTAATTTTTTGTACAATTGTCATGTTTATCATTAAGAAAATTATTTAAATAAATAAAAATGTTATGCTAATTTGGCTTGGACGCCACCTTAAATTTATAAAACAAAGTTAATGAAACTAAAATAAATAAAAATTGATTTAAAAAAAACAGTAACTTACTTCTATCAAATACTGACGTGAAAAAGTTTTTTTATTTTTCTACTATGAGCATTTCTAAGTAAAAAACGATTAATGCGCTTTCTGAATTTAGCAAATCGACAAAAGAAAGAAATTTATACACGTGGTTACCGACAAATTGTTTGTACTGTTTTTAAATTGATACCACTTTTTCAAGATAAATCGACTCCTTAATGCTAAAAACATTTTTACGAGTTGAAACAAGCTAAATAATTTGGCTAAAAATATTTTGTCCAATTCCTAAAAAAGTATGAAGAAATAAAGGAACAACAAAAGGAATAAAGGCAATATTTTCTGAGATGTGGCATAATTGTTGTAGTAATCCCCCTACATTATAGTTATTTCGTAAAATAGAAAATTGTGCCATAAACAGCAGATAAAAATTTGAGATCACTAGTAATTATCCAAAAAAAGTGGTAAAAAAACATCATATTTTTCATTATTCGAATCTTCATATTCTATCGGTGCTCTTTCAGATTAATCATATTATAGCCGACAACTTCGTACACGTTCGAGCCGTTCTACTGTTTGTTCGTCTTCTGAAAAAGATGAGAAACTTTTAACATTTTGGACCAAAGAAAATTCTGTGACTAATTAAATTCAATTAAAAAAGTGCTAATAACAGAAAAAAAATTTTTTTTTAAATGTTTTAAATTTTTGCTTTTTTATTCTCAAATTAAAGGCGTGGGAGCTCTAAAGAGTGTTATGGATAAAACTTAACTAGAAAGCACACTTATAAAAGACACATTCAAATTAGTTTCAAATTGGCGGTTTTTTAGGTTAGGAAATTAAAAAATAAAAAATTTAAAATCAAGATTTTCGTATTTTTGGTTATGAGAAGTCTTTTTTCTGCAGGAAAAGGATAACAATAGGTTTGTAGGAAGGAAAAAAGAAGGAAAAAAGGCTAAAGCTAAGAAAATTGGCCGTAGAAGGGCTTGCTTTTTATATTTTTGTTTACTTTTTTGTTTTGTTATTTGCATATATTTTTATAACATTTTTCTATTAATTCAGTTTAATAACACGCTCACGAGTTTATTGCACGCTAAAATTTTTATTTAGGATGCAAAAGGATTTTCTGTATGTTTTATTGTTTTTGGTATATGAAAAAACCCCTGAATGTGTTTTTTAATAAATTCTTTCTCAATTTAATGAATTTTATTTTTAAATTATTAGTTTTATTAAAAGAAAATAGTATATTTTTGATGAATATTGGAATAAATACTAAAAAATGCGTTTTTCATAATGAAATATAGTATTTAATATTTTTTGACTAGACTTACTAAATAACGACTATTTTAAAAATTTTTATTATCTTTTTCTTGTTTAAACTTAGAACTGTATTATTTTAGCAGAACCAAAACAATATTTGTTGAATAATAATTGTTAAAACTCTACAATGTTTTTGAAAAATCGTTTTCTTATTAAATTTGTTTGAACTTATTTGTTGTTTTATATAACTAAGCTTAGTTTGCAAAGATTTTTTATTTTTTTTAATGTATTAAATTTACATAAATTTATTTTAGACATTTTAAATATGGGTGATTTTGTTCCAAAATTTGAACGTAATTTGGATTTACGGACCATGGGTCCGAGACCACTTCCAACTTCAGGTGCAGTGCCAGTAAAAAATGAAAAAGGTGTTATTACCATGAAAAAAGTGAAGGTTCAACGATATATGGCTGGAAAAATGTATTTTTACTGAATCATATTAACTTTTATAATTACTAGTACTTTATAGTTTTGTTTAAAATTTATAGGCCTCATTTTGCTAGAGACTCAGCATCAGATAGTGATGAACAATCTGATCAAGATTATAAAGATGTAAAGGCAGAACCTCGAGAATCACGTTCAAAACGTCCTAATGATGGGCGCGATTATCGAAGGTTTGATTTGAAAATTGACAAGCTACTTTTATATTGTATAATTATAAAATTTTGTTGGTAAAAAATACATATTACGTTTTTTATTTGGGAATTTCTTTATAACTAATTTTATAATCCTTAGGCGTAAAGTTCGTGAGCCTGAAATAGTGCGCAAACCGGATCTAGATGATAATCATCACTCAGTTAGTTCCTCATCTTCATCAGAAGATGAACAAGCAGTTTTAGAAAGGCGCGAACGTGTACGACGTCGTCGGCTACAATATGATCAATCTGAAGAGGCACCTATAGAATATGAAGATCCGGATGATGAAGAAGATGAGGTTTATCTTTATTTTTTTAAATTAGTTTTACATTATTTTTCATACATGTAGCATACGATATAGTACTTTATTTTTTTTAGGAAGAGCGAGAACGTAGACGAAGACTAATCAAAGAACGTGCCAAAAAACGTGCTGAAGAGGTTATTTTATTACTGAAAGGTTTTAAGTACTAAACTATTTTATTATAATTTAGGAATTGTTAGCAAAGCAACAAGACGCTGAGGACGTGAGCGGTGAAAGTGAGGAAGAAGAAGAGGAAAGCTCTGATGAAGAAGAAGAATATGAATCTGAAGAGGATGTTGCACCACGTTTAAAACCCGTATTTGTAAGAAAGTAAATTTCTATTCTTTCTATTTGAGTTATTAACAAAAAGTATTTTGTTTAAGTATGGTTTATAATAAGCGAAAATTTTTGTTTAGGCGTGATCGCATTACTTTGATTGAGGAAGAGAAAGAGCAAGAACGGTTACAGCAACTAAAATTACATGAAGATAGATGCAAAGAAGAACGAAAAAAGGAATCAATTAAGGTTAAAATAATTTATATATTTATTTAACTTATAACTGTTTATTTCAGATATTAGAAGAAACTTTACGTAGAGAACAAGAAATGGAGAAAGTAAAACGTGAAGAAGCGGTTGACTTAGATGCTGTGAATACAGAAGATGAAAGCGAAGAAATAGCTTATGAGTTGTGGAAAGTGCGGGAAATGAAACGTTTAAAACGCAATCGTGATGAACGAGAACAGTAAGTTTGATATATTTTTTGTAAACAAGAACGTTTTACGTTTTTTGTAAGCAATAACTTTTTAATGAAGTATAGTTTTAGACTTATTATTTTTAGAAATTTTTTTTATTATAATTATAACTTTTTTTAAATATATTTTTTAATCATTCTTACTAAACTAACTAAAAATATGCAATATTTTATTTAGACTTGCACGTGAGAAGATAGAAATTGAACGAGTTCATAATATGACTGAGGAAGAACGTCGTAATTATCTGAGAATGAACCCAAAAATAATCACTAATAGAGTAAACATTTTAATCTTTTCTAATAAATATGCAATAATAATTTTTATAAGAAAAATTTCCTCTTAATGTTTTTTTTTAATTAGAATTCTTTACATTTTAAGTACATTAGTCTTGGTAAATAGGTTTGATAACAAATTTATAATTTTTTTTGTTACAGAAATTTTTGATTATTTTTTAAAGTTCTTTATTTTTTGAATCATTTAATGAATAATTTTAGCAAGACAAGGGAAAATATAAGTTCCTACAGAAGTATTATCATCGTGGTGTCTTCTTTTTGGATCAAGAAGATGAAGTACTTAAGAGAAACTTTGCTGAAGCTACTGGAGATGATGAATTTGACAAATCTGTGCTTCCGAAGGTTATGCAGGTATATTTTTTTTTATTTCTATAAACTGTTTAAGAAATTCGTTGTTAATAATTAATGTTATTGGTTTCTAGGTTAAAAATTTCGGAAAGGCAAGTCGTTCAAAATGGTCTCATTTAACTGCTGAAGACACAACTGATCATCAAGGAATTTGGGCTGCACAAACTGCTCTTAACGCCAAATTTGCTACGAAACATGCTGCTGGTATGAGAAACGTGTTTGAAAAACCGTCTAATAAAAAGCGAAAAACAAACGATAGTTGATTGGCAATTGTAATTTATTTTTCCATAAAACATTCTTCTTATATAGTTTATATTTGCATTTGATATATAGTAATTGTCAACAAATGTGTATTTTCTATTTAAATTTATTAAGCTTAACATCAAATTTAAAAATTTACGAAAAGGATGAAGAAAACCGGGATATTTGTTATTTTTGCGTTGAAAAAAACTCTGGATGGTTAATTTTGGAATTGGTCCACACAATCATTTTTGCAATACCAAATTTTTTAAGCTTTGCTTAAAATAATACTAATCAATTTAAAAAAAAACTATAAAAAGCAATCTAAATCCAAATATAAAAATTGTTATAAGTGAATTATAATTTATAATTCTAAGAGTCATTTAAACAAAACTTTTAAACGTAAACTAAAAAAAATAGAAAAAACAAGTATATTTTTTGTGAATAGGTTTATTCTTGAAAGATCGATATTTGCGTTTTTATAAGAAGTTCTTCAAAATTATGCGTTTCAAAACCTTTCATCATTTTTAAAATGGATGGTTAATTTTTAATCTATTTAGTTTTTATGTGTTATGTACTCTATAGAAAATTAAGGAATGAAACTCATTTTTAATATGTTTTTTATTTGGGAAAAAATACGTTTGAAGAATTAATCCACATTAAATAAGATAATTTTGCACTAAACTTAAAATAACTTCTTCCTTGAACAAGAATGAAGGTATTTCATTTCTTATTTTTCATGATATAAAAAAATAACAAATTTAATTTTTAATGCCAAAAAATATATTTCAGACTTTTATTTTAAGAACGTTTTATAAGGATACGCTATTGTTAATTCCTGAACAATAAATGTAAAAATGACATTTATTAAATAACAAGTTTATACAAAAGATATTTTTAAAATCGTTATTTTTTATATTTGGCTTTACCTTTTTCACTCATTAAACAAATATGGTTTAAGTCGCGAAAAAATTGGTTATAGTCAAGTCCATGGCCTACGATAAACTTATTAGGAATATTAAATGCAACAAAATCTTCTGGGCACTCAATGGTTCGTGTTACACGTTTAGATAATAGTAAAGCTGTCCAAACATTGTTTACGCCAATGTCTTTTAAATTGTTATAAAGTTGAGTAAGAGTAAGTCCGCTATCGATAATGTCCTCAACAATCTGGAAATTAAATTCAATTACACAAATATAGAAATCAAATTTTAATACGTACACGGCAATATGAGTGCACCTCATATTTTTCTTTACTACATTTTTTGTACTTTTTTTTTCTATGGGCATCACTACAAAGCACTAGAAACAGCATCACAAATTATAAAATATGTTTGTTGCTAAAAACAAATTAAAGTAGAAAAAACAGTTTTGTTGAATATAAAAAACCTGATTATATTAAGAAACAATGAATTATAAAAAATGTAAAAAAATTCCGATGAAAAAGTTATTACTTTACTTTATCCTGTTCACAATGTAATTATAAATATACTTTTTAAAAAACTTACCAGAACATTTTTTCTGCTCAGCTGGTTAAGATCGGAAATTCCAAAAACTTGTAATTTGGTTGCCTTAATTTAAATTTTTAGAATACATTTCCATAACCCACGATTTTTT
>JANSTW010053134.1:0-12294 GCA_027564275.1 Diadocidia ferruginosa
CAAAAAATATGGCTAGTGCGAGTTGCTGACAACACTCCACCTTTGATATAGTCAAAGATATAGTCGTTAATGAAAACTATGGTATCAGAATGATCCCTATGCTCCCTCGCTTTGGAGTAATTTTATTTGATCGATTTTTTAGCAAACTTGTTCCTGACTAGCTAGACATTTGAAACCTTTAGAATAGCTCAGAAAGGTTATGACAATTCAATTTTGTATACCTTAGGACAAAATTGAATTCTCATTTTCACTGTAGGTTTTGTATAGTATATGAAGTTAGTTAGAAAAAAATCCTTAAGATGGCGCTTTGATTCAATTATCGAGTATATAAGAGAAAATTTAAAATTTTGTAAAATGCTACCTGTTAAGCAAATAATAAAACTTGGGTAAAAGGCTGTAATACTCCATTCTGAAATTAACATGGCTTCTGAAGGTATTTAATATATTCTTCACATATTATATGGGCCACCCTTCACCTCTGCGATGGTATATAGATATAGAGACAACATGTGTCTTTTCATTTATTTTTTTTATGTTTATTTTTGTGGTGAATAAAAAACAAATGTTCTATATATCTGTTGTTTGTTTGGTATTTTCTATTTTTTTTTACATCGTATCGTTGTGTTTTCAGTGGAAAAATTCATTCATCATTTTTGAAATCCCATGCAAACATCCATCAACAGTAATTTATCATTATTTGTTCAGTGAAGTGCAAAATTTAATCAACGTAGATTGTTGTTATATACAATATATATAGTTAGGTATATTTTCATAATATTTCGTTATAATTTATTTATTTAAAAAAAATTAAATTATATATTTTGCATCATTTTATTTATAATGCTGGCTGTATTCCTTCGCATTTTTGGTTCCCCATAGACCAGATATCCGCGTCTGCTAAAAAAGCGTTTTTTTCTGGTGGCGCGATGAAAGAGTGTTTTACTTTTTTATTTGTTTGCTAAACTTACAAATAATATTCATTTTACTCGATTACAAGACGCACGTACAAACAACGTCTCAAAGAAAGGATATCGATTTTCTGCTGTGGCGGGTCCTTTTTTTCTTGTAACGCACCGATATATTTTAATTTCTAAACTTTGACGTGTCATATTTCTCTTCTTATGGTGCGTATTTTTTCGGGTAATTTAATTAGGCTGTTCTTTATATAGTACGATGTTTCATGCAGAGCAAGATATGATATATGGGTTTGAAATTTGAATGTATATAGTATAGAGATGTGGCGCCCCAGTTGTGTTTGAAACATGAATAAAATGTACAAATATTTGCCTTTGCCGAAAGACGTTGATTGAGATGTGACTTCTGTGGAAAGGTTATTATACATATAGAGCTAATACAATTTATATGTTTTTAAGTTGTTGTTATGTAAATTGGAAATTTATGGGTTTGGTTTTGAATTCTTATTTTATGATATTTTTTTCCCATTTGCATAAATCGATCATTTATGTGTGTGTGTATGCGTAATTTTTATGGATTGAAATATTTTGATGAGAAAATATGCAATAAATGACGTATTTTTTGAATGGCAAAAATAGTATCTTAAAGTTGCAGTTAGACGATGAATTTTTGCAAGTCGTCTAGAAAAAAAGAAAGAGATAGAGAACATAAGATACAAAAATGTGTAGGTACAGCCGAATGGAGCAAATTAAAGACATTTTAAAATTAAAAAAAGTCGATAGAGATACGGAAAAAATTCGTCCTTTGTCTTTTAAAAAAAAGTCTTTGCACTTGTTTCTTTAAAAAGTGGATAAAACCAAACTTAAATTAATTAATTCTTATGACATTTGAGTCGAAAAAACCAGTATAAGTCGTGTCAGTATGCGTTTATATGAAAATCTGCGACTATTTTTGTCTACATGTCGCGGACCAATGTGAACGAAAAATATAGATTTTTTAAGGTTATGTTATTTTTAAATATCAAATATATTCATTTATTTATTCATCAAAGTAGTGGGTAAATAAACAATTTTCTCTCGCATTTTTCTTTGATGAAATTAAATAAGCAATTTTTTCTTATTAATCACATTTTTCTAGACGACTTGAATATAGTCATCGTCTAACTGCAACTTTACACAGTTAAATGTGACAATTTCTATACTGTATATTAAGGATTTGTTTTAAATTTAAATGTGAGGAGGGCGTAAAAAATTTCGGGTAATGTAAATTTATTATATAAAACAAAAATTTAATTTTTTTACTGATGAAAAAATATTAAATATTATTTTGTGACGTGTTGCAATATATTATTATGACAGGCTTTTTAAATATTTTTTGTTAAATTCAGAAAACTTCCATATACCTAGCTATAGAAATAAATGAACCCTTTTTGTGAAGGGATCATTTTTTTTCGCTACTAAATGAAAGGATTAATGCAATATAATATTTTGACATTTTGTTAAACTTGTTTGATGTGACATATTTTTAGATGCATTTTAATTTTCGCATGTTTATCGCCAGTATACAATATAAAAGGGTCAGCAAATTGGGAATTCGGTATAAATGTTAATAATAATTTTGTATTTAACTTGGTGTCACTGCTTCAAATATAAATTATATTTAAAATTTAATGCATATTTAATGCATATTTGATTCATATTTAAATAAATCTAATTTTATATTATATTTGAAAGACATCCTTGTAAAAAATCGGCTCATATTTTTAGTTTTTTGTGGTGTACCACAAGGCTCTATTCTGAAATATTTTGTGTTGTTGAAATGCATAAAAAAGTAGTGGCTCATATTTCAAGTTTTTTTTTGTGTTCCACAAGAATCTGTTTTAGGATCTCTAGTGTTTCAAGTTTTCCACGTTTCATTAATAATTATATCTTGAATTAAACAAAAATGTCTACATATTAAATGTATAGTTCCTATAACTTTTAAGACAACTGCGGTTTCGTATATAATTTAATTTCATATCTATTAAAAAATTTCAAATATAATTGTATTCTATCTAAAAATATTTTTAAAAATAATGTCCAAACTTATAATTTAAAATTCAAAATTTTGGAAAATCCAATTAATAACGTCCAAAAAAATAATAAAATATAAAAAAATACGTGTAAACATCAATTATGAAAAACATTCATATAAAAAAATTCATTTTAATAAGCAGTCATCTTTTTAAAGTAAATTAAATTAATTGTCACATAATTTTGAAAAACCTATCTATTTTCGCTGTTGTAACCTAATAAAACACAGAGATATTGCTAAAAAAAACGTTACGAGCTATAAAAATATTAAACGAGGTGTTTGAGTCGGAATTTTAATAGACAAAATATTAGAAATGTAGAAATATCTTCACAAATCATCAAAAAAATAAAACAAACATTATCATAAAAAATAATTTCAGTTATAAAAACATGAAAAAATGGCACAAAAACAACATCATTAATATTATAAAGACTGCCATATCATAACACTGAGTATATTTGAGAATATTATTAAATAGTCAAGTATAAGCATTTGTTATGAGATTATAAAAATTATAATAAAAACAAAATGTTTATGTGGTGGCGATATATTAATTTAATAAAATATATAAAATTTCCAAATAGAAAAAATTGGGAAAATTTTAAAAATTATTTATACGTCCAAGATATGTGAAATTATTTTATATAATTGCTTGAGATGACGTGTATATCTTTATCAGAGTGCAAAGTGTGTAAACGGAAACTTTAAATGAAAAATCAATATTTATACCGAATGTCTTTTTACTTTATTAAAACAATAAACTTTTTCAAATATAACAAAATTCCAGAGACTATAAGTACTGCATCATGTATTTTAGTAAATGTCACAATATATCAGGCTTGCGTAAAATATCAAAATAATTTTGATCGGGTCAAATCAAAAATTGATTTGATCAAGAAATTATTTTTGAATCGAATCAAAATCTGATCGAATAAAATTCTGATCGAATCAAAATCTGATTGAATCCAAATTAGAAAAATTTTGATCGAATCAAATATGATCAAATCAAACGATTTTTTTTTATATGGTCAAAATTTAGATTTGATCAGAATTTGATTCGATCAAAAACATATTTTTTTTATTCGATCAAATGTTGATAAAATCAAAACAATCTTGATCGAATCAATATATGATCTAATCAGAAGATTTTGTTTTGATCGAGTCGAAATTGTGATTCGATCAGAATTTTATACGATCAAAAACATATTTTTTTAATCGATCAAATGTTGATAAAATCAAAATCTGATCGAATCAAAAGATTTTATTTTGATCGAGTCGAAATTGTGATTCGATCAGAATTTGATACGATCAAAAACATATTTTTTTGATTCTATCAAATTTTGATACGATCAAAACCAAATTGATTTGAGCGTTGATCGATTATCTGATTCTTAGCAATTCTGCAATATTTTAAGAAATGATTTTTTTAAATAAAATTTGGACAATTTCTCAAAAAATTATCGAATCAAAATTTTTTTTATACTGCCAAAATTGAGAATCAGAATTTTATTCGATCAAAAACATAAATGTTGATCAAATCAAAACCATTTTGATCGAATCAAAATATGAATAAAATTAGATACGATCAAAACCAAATTGATTTGAGCGTTGATTAATTATCTGATTCTTAGCAATCCTGCAATATTTTAAGAAATGATTCTTTTAATAAAATTTCGACAATTTCTAGTAAGTATACTGTTAAGTATAAGTTTTAAAAGTACTACACTATTGACTAGGTACTATAATTGTAATTAGTAGATAAGATAAGCTCTACTACTATCGTCATAAATCTCTCTATTTTTTAAATACTGTAGTCAAAATATGCACAAACTTAAAAATTTTAAAAGATTGCCAATCAAAAAATATACAAAACTCCTTACTATAAATTTCAACTCAGTGTTGCAGACAAAAAACCCAACTATTATACACTCGAAAATTTTAATTTTGATTTATCGCTAACACATGTTCTTGTTTACTATGGATTATATAATATTAAATAATAATTGAAACAACAACGATTTATAACAATTTTTTTTTTTGATAATTAAGACTTCTGAAAAATGATTTCCAAAAACTCGACATTTTTTGCTCTCTGAAAATTTACTAATTTAGAGGGTTCAAACTATAAGAAACATGCATTTTTCATTTAAAAAAATTATACAATCTTGACATTCAAAGAAAAAAATTTATAGAAAAAAATGTTTTAGTTTTAATGAAACTCTCTGGCTGGGCTCATATTATTTTATTAATAATATTTTTAATTTTGATAAATTGTTAGTTAGTTTTCCGTCATTTATTTTTTTGGTTTTATATTTCTTTCGAATTGCTTTTACAAATTATTATTACATTAAATTAGGAAATGAAGAAGAGGTTATTATATTTGCACCATATGGTTGGCCTGGCGCGAACAAAAATATTTTATTAAGTTTTTTCGCTTTATTCTTTTTAATGACTTCAGATGAAACAGTAAAACAGAAAAAAACACTTTTATATGAAGTTGATGCCCTTAAGGTATACAAAAATTATATTATTACAATATAGTTTTTAATCTAGATAAGTGTTGTTTTTGTTGTGCAGCTTATAGTATCTTCCTACATTTACCTTTCTTCTTTTATGAAGATAATAAAAATTAAATGTTTGAATCCAGGGCTGAATTTGGGTAACAAAAATATTTGATTAAAATCTTTCAATTAAAAACGAAAATCTAAAATCTAATATTTTCACAGATTACAATATTTTCAGAACAATTTAGATAAAAATCTACTAATTTGGAAAATTAGTTAACACTCAAAATTCAATTGAGTGAAGTTGTAAAAAAAATTTAATCATGAGTTAAAGTTAGTTTCTTCTTTTTTTTAAGATTTCTTATCCAATTAATTTGCTCATATTACAAAAGCTTTAAGATTAAAAAAATTAACGTGAGTTATTAGACTGGTCAACATTTTCAAAAAAAAACACTCAATCATTGCATCAATGATTATATAATAATAATTATATATTAATAAATATATATTAATAATTATTATATTGATTATTGAATAAATTTACTCATATTACAAAATCTTTAAAATATATTTTTTTTCGATATATCGAAAAATTTCGCACAGGTCTAAACTCAAATCATTTTTAATATTACCACTGAGTGAAATTATTGATCAAAATTTAGATCATATAATCAGCCTGTTAAATTTTTCATTATAAGATTCTTTTTTGAGTAGAACTTAGCAGAAAAAAAATATGTTTAGTCACTTAGATTAATTTTTATTCTGGTAATGACCTGACTGAGCTAAATTTGCTCTATTTGAGTGCATTTCAGGAAATTCTTTCGTTTTAAAATGTTTGTAAATTTGTATTTGGTTTTCCTTCGTGTTGAGTTTCTTTCTATAAGAAATATTTTTTTAATTTTAAGTGATTTAATAATCAATCAAAAACGATATACTGCAGATTTTGCTCAAAATATTTGAGTTAAATTCGATAAAATATTTTGTCGCCAAAACTTTTTCAATATTTTAGTTGAAGTTATTTTCACTTCGTTTTGAGTTTCTTTCTATAAGAAATATTTTTATAATTTTAAGTGATTTAATCATCAATCAAAAACGATACCGCAGATTTTGCTGAAAGTCTTTGAGTGAATTTCGATAAATAGGTTGCAAATTTTTTTGCAATATTTGAGTTGAAGTTATTTTAACTTCGTTTTTTAGTTTCATCTACAAGAAATATTTCCACCTGAGTGATTTTATCATTATTCAAAAAGGATTTACAAGTTCTTGCTTAAAGTAAGAAAATAATTAAATTAGTTTGGTTGAATATTAACACTTTTGTAAAAATTCTCCTTAATTCCTGCCTGCCCTTGATCTCAATCAAATTTATTTTTTTCTTACAGTTTGATCTGCACAAAGCACCAGTTGCTTTGTTTATTATATTTTACATTCAATATTTGTATATATTCGGTATCTGTAACTTAGTTAGCGCTGTTTATAAAAAGAAGTTACAAAGAAAAAAACGCATATAAAATTCTTTTTAGTGTTAAAACTCGTGTTCTTCGCTGAAGGAAGAAATGAACAGCAGAAAAAACGACGACAACACACATGAAACCATAAAAAAACAATGTTTTATCATGTGACTTTATAAAAAAAGGAGCACATACAATGAACATAACATATATATAGGCGGTGGCGGCAACAATTGTTATTGTTTTTTAAGGGGTTTTCACTTCTTTCCTTTCGTTTTTCGGTTATAATTGGCTTTGGGCGTGTTAATTGATGTTTTAAAACAGGATGTGTTTGGTTGAATGAATAATTTATTACATATTTCTTTTTTGTGTGGTTGATTAAAAAATATTGTATGTTGAGTTCATTTCCCTTTTTTGGCAATTATTTTATTCCGGGTTTTGACAGTGTCTTTTTTTGGATGTATACGATGTGGGATTTTTTAAACATATGATTAGATATTTTTTCGGGTGTTTGGAATAATTTTTAAAATAAGCTAATTTGATCCAAAACAATATTGTTTTAAAAGCATAATACAATAATACGACTTTTCGATACCAAAAATAAAAAGTTTCAGTGACATTATTTGTCGCATGATATGAATTAACAGAGTTGCGATACATAATTAGTCCGAGCGCTGATGAGTTTGTATGGAAAAATGAAACTAGCTTGAATATCACTGTTTTACTGATATTTTTTAGATACGATTTATATTTGTTTAGTTGTGTATTTGGAGTTTTAGGAATTAGCCATGTAACTTAAAATTCATTGATAAAATGTGAAGTTGCTTGTTTTTATTTAAAAATCGGTAATACTCTTTAATACGATTAATTTGTGCTGAATAACTAGTATGGTAGACGAGATATTAGCACGTCAAACGATTTAGTATATGTAAAATTGAATGTGTTGGTTAACTATGTGAAGTTGTTTTTTATATTTAAAAAATCCTTTAAAAATATTAAAAAAGAGATCGAGATGAGTTCAAATTAAATTTCACAACAATCAAACAAATTCTCAAAAATAGACGCAAAATCAGTAAAGCTTCTTAGTGCGTTAAAGTAGTATAGTAGTCACAAATGATGGTTCAGAGGCTTCATCATATCGATTATAAGACAAATATTTAAAAATATTTTTCCGAAGAAATTATATTAAAAATTGTCAATTAATTACAAAAATATTTTACAAGAAAACCTAATTAAGATATCAAAATTAGTCATCGCTTCTTTATATAGTAACGGGCCCCTAGAAGCATAAGCTGATAATTTTTCAAAAATATTTAATACTTTCCAAAAGTTTAACATCTCAATTTAATATATTAATTAGAACTATTAATCTTTTGTTAAAATTAAGATATCATCCGGTTAAATCAAATTGTAAGCAACGGGGCATAAATATATGTAAATCATTAGATTTATAAAAATTTCGACACAACATATCTAAATTATGCAAATCCCGCATTTCTATACATAATAATCTAATGGATAAATGTTATTTAAAAATAAAATAATTAAAAAAACTTTTTTTTTTAGAAAAATAACTTAAAATTTATAATTTACCAACTGCTGCGGTGAGCTCATAAATAAAATACAAATTCTATTTATATTTTATAAAATGTTAGCGCCGCGCACCTAACTCGATTATCATTCATTCACGTTCATATGTTTGGGCTTACCTGGAAAGAAAAAAGAAAAATACATTTGTTAAACAAAAATTAATTTAAAAAATTTAAATAATCTTATTAAAATATGTTATTTACATTTATATTGTTTATTGTGAAATATGCGCCCAAAAAAATGTAATGTACTTATATGCGCGACAGTAAAAGCTTATAAATTAAATATACAAAACAAGTCTGCCAGACAGAGAGTCAGTGACTGTTTTTTTTTGCTGTTAAACTTAATAATATTTATTATTTAAATTGAATAAATCAAATGAACTTGTATGTAGTTACAATTTTATTATTTTTTTTACAAAAGGTGAATATTGTCAAATAATTTATTCAGAAAAAACGGTTCATTGATCCTTTATTTTATGTATGCGCCAGAATATATGCGAAGTGAAAAAAAGTTTTCTTTCTGTGACTTTTGCAAAGTTTTTCGTTTTTTTACTTGTACGTACATCGAATATGTGAATACAATTGTAGCTTATTTTCAACATATAAAATAAAACCTGATCAAATTATTTACCTGTACAAAAGTATCTTAAAATATATTTTACATTTTACTTATATGTTTTCAGAAAGAAAAAAAATGGAAAAACTTTTACAATTTAAAGATTTTCATATATACGAGTATAGCAAGCACCAAAAAAAGGAAATCCTTTTTTAGCTTTATGTACATAATATTTTAATTCTTCATCTTTTAATAAATATATAACTTGCAATGTTATTTTATATAATAGCGATGGCATCAATTCAATCGGACGTATCTCGATTTTAGCCATTTTACTTTGATATAAAATAAAAACGTATTTTTGAATTGGAAAAAACTAATTTTATAACACTATGTGTTACTAAATTAATAAAGAAAAATGTAAAATGCCATCTATATCTCAATTTCGGCAATTTATGAGATACGTCCAATTTAATTGTGGCCATCGATATGTGACGCTATATGGTGAGTGTAGAGTACATTGCGCGATTTTATATTAAGAAGATAAAAAAAATATAGAAATATGAAGAAACCCACCCAATACACAGTGCAATATATTTCGAAGAAGAGCTTGAACTTTTGGCAATTTTGTCTGTGTGTAACATGTTCTTATAACGCTTTTAATATGCCAAACATTTGCTGTATATGTGCCCATAAAAATAGTCATAAAAGATATTATTATGTTGCTATCGAAGAAGAAGAAGGGAAAAATTCAACAATTGTTTTTCTTTTGTACATAATAATATATAATATTTAGTTATGTGTACGCAGAGTTGTATATAGAAATATAATATGTGAAATATTTTCCTGGGCTACATATGTACAATGTACATATTATGATTTCTTCGTTTCTCTATGAACTAGGGTTGCCAAAGATATACCAACTAATTCAAGACTAGAACAAATCAAATTTATATTTTTTTTGATTCTGCCCATTTTATTGAAAACGTGAGACAAAATTATATTAAGTCTGAAGAATGAGAACACAGTTTTCCTATTATTCTCGTTTCCTCTTTGTGTGGTGCTACGTAACCTTCCCCCTTTGGTCTACTCATTCCTATATACAAAATATTGTTCAATCATATTTAGGCAATTTTAGCACTTGATTTTCAAAATTTCGTGTATTTCGAAGATATCGTTAGAGCAATAAAATCAACCAGATTTTTTTTAATTTAATTTAATTTGATAATTTCTTTTGACTTTTATCTTCATTTATTTAAGACTTCAGAAGAAATCTTCGAAATAGCTCTCACTTTTTTCAATTTTTTTCCAAATCTTTTCTCGTCTTTTTTTAGATATTGTTAGAACTTCAAAAATATGGAGAATTGTGCAGGAAGTAATTTCATATTCATTGGTTAATTAGCTTTAAAACTCACTAAGTTTCATAAAATTATGGTCAAAAAGCTCATATATTTTAAAAAGCCTCAAAATGTTTAAAAAGCTTTAACATTTTTAAATTAAAATATTTTAAAAAAATATTCTAAATATCTGAATCGGTGAATATCTTAAAATAACTTAAAATGATCTAAAATTGCTGAAAATATCTTATAGAATGGCATAAAAAAAATTAAATGAAAATCTTAAAAAGCCTCTAAAATAATTAAAAACTAAAAATGTTTTAAAAAACCTTAAAATATTTTACATATTGATTAAAAAAACCCCTTAAAATTGCCTAAAATAAGGTCTGAAAATGACTTAGTATTGCCTTCAATGGATTAAAATGGCCTAAAATATCTTAGAACAGCTTAGAATGTCTTGAGTCTTGACATGGCTTTAAATGCCTTAAAATGCATTGAATGATCCTAAACTGGCTTAAAAGCCCTAAAAAATTGAATAATTTAACTAATAATAGCTATAACGTTATAACAGTTTAAAAAGACTGGATGGAAGTAGCTTATAAGAATGTCTTTAAATACCGTGAAATAATATTTGTTTTGAACGGCTTAGAATTTGACTCCCGACACAGGAGCAAAGGGATTGAATCAACTTCGACGCCGAATTTTGAAAAACGATCGAAAATCCAAGAACGAAAGCTACTATATAATTTGTTGATTATTATTTTTGATCAATTTCAATCAACTTGTCCCTGCATAAAATGCTTCGAAGTAGCGTAAAATGGCTTAAAACCCCTGAACACAGCTTAGAATACTTTGAAGCAACGGAAATGTCTTTAAATTAACCCAAAAATTATTTAAAAAGGCTTGGAATTGCCATAAAATGTCCTTAAAATGTTTTTTAAAACAGTTAATTGCAATAACCAAAATAGAATAAGAACAGAATTCATCATCTATATTTATATCAATCTTTCGACTAATTAATTTGAAAAAAGTCCCTATCAAATGTCCAAGATTTATTTCTATTATAGTCTTAGAGTTTTAGAGTTTGCATTTGGTAACATTTTAAAAATTTACGATTGCAGATTTAAGTATTCTTAAAATTTAGCAGTTTTTGGAAAAATATAATAATAATATTTAAAATGCAAAAAATATAAAAAATTGCCAAGTATGTAGAATAACCTCCTCCCCCATTTCGATTCTCCCTTAACTTTGTAGGATGTTAAAGGGTCTTTCCTGAACAACATTTGTTTGAAGATTTTACGGCGCTTAGCCCCCTTTCACAAGGGGGGGGGGGTTTACAGTTTGGGTTTTTTATAGGAAATTAATTTTAAAGATCTTTTTTACCAATTTAAAAAAGAAAATTTATACATTAAAATGGCTGCCGCCCTCTAAACCCCCTGTATTGTTTTAATTTTCTTATCGGGAGGCTGCCGCCCTGCATTCTGAAACGCATAGAACTAAAGTTGTAGCCCCTTTCATTTGTCAAGA
The DNA here is from genome assembly GCA_027564275.1 of Diadocidia ferruginosa. Classification (NCBI taxonomy): domain Eukaryota; kingdom Metazoa; phylum Arthropoda; class Insecta; order Diptera; family Diadocidiidae; genus Diadocidia; species Diadocidia ferruginosa. Next base: position 11,953 of record JANSTW010053134.1, read on the forward strand.
CTTTTAATTTGACATCACACAACCCCTGTATTAATGTTTATATTTCGATATTTCTCATACTAACGGTAAGCCCCTCCTTTTTTACAGCGGTTGTACCCCGACTTAAGTTTACACTACAAATTGTTTTTTTGTGGCATTAAAATATTGCATTTTTGCATACAAACTATTACCGCTTCCTCTCCGAAAGGGGTCCGAGCACCGAAAACTCAAAAAACAAGCGTTGTTCAGAGTAGACCCCCTACATTCCTACAAAGTTTTAGGAGAATCCAAGAGGGGTAGAAATTCTACACATTAGCTAAAAAATTGATTGGTTATTATTATAAACCGGAATTTAGGGTAAAA
>JANSTW010053145.1:0-12292 GCA_027564275.1 Diadocidia ferruginosa
TTGTTAAGCGACGTTGAATTAATTGTGAAGAATGGTAAAGCCTTTGTAAGAAAGGTTAGCAAAGAATACGACCTCGAGGAAAACGATGTCAAAAATATTGATGCTTCTGTTTTCGTGCTTCAAGAAGATTTGGAGTATGTATCAAAAATACAAAATGATGAAGTTAAGCAAGAAGTAAGGGCTTTAATATAAAATTATAAGCCAGTAAAGCCAAATAAATCCTATATTCAGTCGGAATTAATTATGAAAGATGAAATACCAATTCATCAAAGTCGTCAATGTTAAAAAGAAGTGAAGTTAACATACAAACGCAATGGCTAGACGAAGGTATCATTCGTAACAGCTCAATTGTGCTTGTGAGAAAGAAGAATAGGGCAAAAAGAATATGTATAGACTTCAGGAAGCTCAACAAAAAAATATTCAAAGACCGCTCTTCCGTCCTCCGTTAAAAAGTAGCAACTCATTTTTTTATTTTTGAGAAAAATGAACCTTATAACATTTGCATACAAGGTTCCTTTTTCTCTAAAATAAAAAAATGAGTTGCTACTTTTTTACGGAGGAGCGCTATCCTCTGCCTATTATGGAAGACGTCATCGAAAGTCTTTACGGCGCGTCAGTTTTTTTAACTCTGGATTTGCGAAATGGATTTTTCCATGTTATTGTGGCCGAAAATAGTAGAAAGTTCACCGCATTTGTGACTCCAGATGGACATTATATGAGTATTTGAAAGTCCCTTTTGGCTTGTGCAATGCACCATCTATTTTTCAAAGGTATGTTAATACAATTTTTCAAAATCTAGTACGACAGAAAATTTTAATGATTTACATGGATGATATAATTATCCCCGGTCATGATGAAACCGACAATTTAAATAAATTAAAATTGGTATTCAAAGTTGCCGAAGTTGCGAATTTTGAAAAATGCAAATTTGTGCAAAGCTTTATCGAATTTCTGGATCATATTATTTCGAAAAGTTCCAGAAGACCATCTGTTGAAAAGACGTTAAGTATTAAAAGTTTCCCAATACTAAATAACAATAAGCAAGTTCAAAGTTTTCTTGGTTTGTCTGGTTACTTTAGAAAAATTATTTCGAATTATTCAATTATTGCAAAAAGATCAGCATTTGAAACACTAAAAGCAAAGGTAAGTTGTGAACCAGTATTAAAATGACAGTTATGAACTAGAAGTTCAAGCAGTTATTAAGTGCATCGAAAAGTTATTATTATTATTATCTTCTTGGTATTAAATATAAAATTTGCACAGATTCAAGATTGTAAAGCTTTTCAGTTAACCATGAAAATGTATGCACAAAAATTGCAAGATGGGCACTTTCTTAGGAAGAATTTTATTGTGAAGTTTTACATAGAGCTGGTTCAAGTATGCAACATGTCGATGCATTGAGCAGGAATCCAGTTATGATGATCGAAAAAGGAGTATACAATCAATAAGAAATACTCAAAATAACGATAAATTCTGTTCGTTAGTAAAAGAAGTTCTTCAACACAAAGAATATAAGAATTATCTCATGAGAAATTAGATTTTATTCAGATTTGTTGATGGTAAGGTCTCCGTTCCAAAAACTATGCAATGCGAAATTTTAGTATTCATGAAAATGGCCACATAAGTCATCGAAAAGTTGAAGCAATCGCTAAGCAAGAATACGATATTCCAAAACTAGGTAAGAGAATTGATCAAATTTTATCTAATTGTATATCTTGTATATTAGCAAACAAAAAGTATGGCAAACAAGAGGGTTTGCTAAACCCAATTGATAAATATGATATTCCACTTCATACTTATCATGTCGACCACATGGGCCCAATGCCGTCAACGGCAAAAAGTTACAAATATTTACTAGTCGTCGTAGACGCATTTAGTAAATTTACATGGGTATATCCAGTAAAATCCATAACCTCAACTTTCACATCAAATATTTTTGAAAAATACTGTGAGGAACAAAAATTTGTTCGCATTCAAATAACTGCAGGCTTGCCTAGAGGCAATGGTCAGGTCGAAAGAATAAATGGCGTTATTATTCCGATATTAGCTAAGTTGTCTCTCTCCGATCCGCTGAAGTGGTATAAATTTGTTGGTTAGCTACAAAAATGTATAAACTCAACAGTCAACAGAAGTACAAATTTCACCCCATTTCGATTATTGTTTAGAGTCAACATGCATAGTCCTCTCTATAAAGTAGTTAAAGCTAAACGCAATGACAGGTATGATGTTAAGAAAATTGGGCAAGATGAAGGTCCAATAAATACATCTACTGCTGTTGATATGATGAAACCGTGGGTATCGATTGAAAGTGATTACGAGTCATCCGGGTCGGATGACTTAGCAGGATAGCCGATTGTAGGAAATGATTTGCCTATAAACACTGTAGAATTATTAAAAACATTGTTTCTATGCAAATATTCATTTTTTTTGTTTGTAACGTCATTCTTTTTTTGGACTTTTGTTAAAAATATAATCACTTTTGAATTATTATGAGATTTCATCTAAAAGAAAACGCGAAGAGAAAAGAAGTTTTTCCAGTAAAGTCATAGTTGATTTTTTTAACTTTAATTTTTTTGTAGAATTTAACCAATATACTTTTTTCAATAAATTTATTAATTATTTTATAAAATAAAACCTTTATTTTATTCACGGTAACCACATTTTTATTCGTTTTTTTAGGACCAAATTAACTTTTCAAATTTTTTTCAAAGATTTTCATCTTTCAAAAATCAATCAAAAAAAGTAATTCTACTAATTGTAGTGTATTTAACTCTGCGTACAATAAAATTTAATTTATAAAACCATATGTAATCTGTACTGATATATAGTTATTTTAGTAAACTCACTAAATCAGGAAGCTCCGTTTTATGTAATCACACAAATTAACTCTAATCTGAAAGAAAGTCAAAGGATTTGGCCAATTTTTAGTAAGCGTGAGGTATTAGTGGTCACATACTTTGGTATTGCATTTGGAGTCTCCAAATCAAAGATGAAGGGAGGCTCCCATACGATTTTTTTTAAAATGACCCAAAAATATGAGCAAATAGAGAAAGTTTTTTTACCAGTAGACGGATTTAAACAAATTTTGGTGGGGGTGAGTTTTTAGTGGTCCCATAATCTGAGATTTCATTTGGGGTATATAAGTCAAAGGGGAGGGGCCTCCCATACAAATTGTGTTAAAATTGTTAATAAAAAAATATAGTAGGTAACTATATGTACGCATTTTAAAAACGTGTTAATTTTTTTTTAAAAACCTTTATTTTTATTTAGTTAAAGTCAATGAAATATATTGTTTTTGTATTTTAACTTTTATTTTATAAAATAATATGCAGTTTTTCATCTAAAGTTAAATGAAGTTTTTATTTTTATCTTTTTTGATGTAATTAACCATAATTACAACAAATATACCTTACAACAAAAGTGCAGAAAAAAGTAATATCGATTTTGCGCACGTAATCGACAAGTAAAACAAAATTTTTTTTTTAGAAAAGTTTACTAATAGGGCGCAGGGTAATCGTTTAAAAATGCACATATTTGTTACAGGCGATTTAATCCCGTCTAATATACAACACAGAAACTTTTTAAAAAAGAACTATGGTTTTCCTCATGATTTTTTAAATGTTGTTTTAGATGTTGTATATCCAATCGAAAAAAACATTTGACATATTCCAAAAAATTCTGACACGCTCCGTTCGAAAGAGCTGGGAAATTTTACGTTTTTCTGATTTTTCAAAAAAAAAGGTGGCAGGTACTAGGTACCTTAAATTTAACCTAGCAAAGTCAATTTCATCCGATTTAAAAAAAGAAAACCGTTTTAGAAAGTTGATAAAAGATTTGTTCGTTTATTCTTTCTAAAAATAATACCAATTAATTTAGAATGGGCCCTTTTAAAATGAGCGAGATATGGTTATTTTAGTACAGGCCTGTGGGGTAATTTATGTTTTATTTTTGTATTCATAGAATATATTTGTATATTTGACGGACAATGTCTACATACAAGCTTTGTTATTCTTTTTGAATATTAATATAACAATTTAGGGTGGGCCTTCTTAAAGTAAACAAAATATGCTTATTATAGTGAAGTTTAAATTTTTTGGCAAATATGTAGAATCCCTCTTTTAGATCATCCCTAAACTTTGTATGAGGTAAAGAAAAGTCCTCTGAATAACGTTTTTTTAGGGAGTTTGCGGTGGTCGGCTCCTCTTCGGAGGAGACCTAAGGGGGCTTAAAGATTGTATGCAAAAGTTTTAAAATGCGATATTTTTATGTCACACATATGTTTTTTTTAAATTAGATCTACAACATCTAGAACAACAATTTTGAAGAAAAAAAATCATGAGGAAAACCATAGATCTTTTTTAAAAAAATTCGCTGTATATATATATATTTTGTGTTATAATTAATTAGAAAAATTATATTTAATTTTGAATAAAGATAGGTAATATCTTTTAACTTGAAATTTTCGATTTTTTGAAAATCGAAAAAAATATATGATGGCATTTCGTTAATTTTAAAGATACAAGTCTAAAATGTTGACAGGATATGCAGTTTTTTTTCTTCAGAAAACAACCCTTTAATAACTCATTTTCAACATATCACTCTCTTTCTATCTCATTCCATCGTTAAACAAATTCATATACCGATTCATATTTATTTTCGATAAAATATCGTTTTTGATTTGCAACATCCAAGCAAAGATATTTAGACCATCGGCATTACGCGTGACTTATCCGAACTGTGGTAATCGCTTTTAATAATAATTAACACCAGCAAATGATTCACATATATAAATAAAACCCATGTATGTATGGAGCAGTGGGTAAAGTCACAGCTCTGTAATCAAGAGGTTGTGGGTTCGACGCTCGGTAGGGTCAAAAAAATTTCACATCTGGGTTATCACCTTTCTTTCGCAGGTGTTTATTAAAAAGCAATTGCAGTGGCCCGGGAATCACTTAAAGCCGTTGTCCGCCTATATGATACCAACTGATAGGGTTCCTCATCCTCATATAGTGTAAAACCCGCCCCAATGATCACCAAAAAATATGGCTAGTGCGAGTTGCTGACAACACTCCATCTTTGATATAGTCAGAGATATAGTCGTCAATGAAAACCATGGTATCAGATAGAAAAAAGGGTTAAAATGGTCCCTATGCTCCCTCGCTTTGTTATCCAGACTTGCGTAAAATGATAAATTTAGATTTTATCAAATCAGAAATTTATTCGATAACAAAATTATATTTTGATCGAATTACAATTTGATTGAATAAAAATCTGATGGAATAAAAAAAGTTAATTTTAATCGAATCAACAATTTGATCGAATCAAAAAAAACTATTTTGATAGAATCAAAATCTGATCGAATAAAAAAAAACGATGATTTTGATCGCATCAAAAGTTGATCAATAAAAAAGAAAGTTCATTTTGATCGAATCATAGTTTTATCGAATAAAAAAAATATTTGGATCGAATCAAAGTTTGATCGAATAAAAAAAATATTTGGATCGAATCAAATTCTGATCGAATCAAAAAACGATGATTTTGATCGCATCAAAAGTTGATCGAACAAAAATCTGATCGAATCAAAAGAAAGTTCATTTTGATCGAACAAAAAAAAAATATTTTGATCGAATCAAATTCTGATCGAATAAAAAACAATAATTTTAATTGAATCAAAATGCTGATTTGATCGATAATTTTTTTATTTGAGGTACCTGTCAGAAATCAGAAATCATTAATCAAAATCAGAAGTCAGATGTCCGAATCAAAATTTAATGGAATCAAATCTGATCTGAATAAAAAAAAGTTAATTTTGATCGAATCAAAAATTTGATCGAAGGATAGTATAAGAAAAAAACGTTTTTCCCAAACATTTGTCATGTATCATGTGTCATCTTGCCACATGTACAATGTGACTTTTCTGATTTCTGATGGCTCAAAATCCACATTAAAAAATCGTTCAAATCAGAGTTTTGATTCGGTCAAATTGGAATTTTGATTCGCTCAATTTTGATTCAATCAAAATCAATTTTTTTTCTGATTCCATCAAATTGTGATTCGTTCAAAATCAATTTGGTTTTTGATTCGATCAAAATAATTTTTTTTTATTCAATCAACTTTTGATTCGATCAAAATTTTAATTTGATCAAAACCAACTTTTTTTATTCGATCAGAATTCTGATTCGTTCAGATTTTGATTCGATCAACATTTTTTATTGATTCGATAAAATGTTGATTCGATCAAAATAAATTTCATTTGATCGATGATCGAATATCTGATTTTTTGCAAGCCAGTTGGATAACAAACTAGAAATAGTGCAACTCTTGTTCACTTTTTGTTGACCGTTTATATTTTAAATTTGATATAATTATTTATTTATTTATTTATTATTATAGAAAATCGGGACTTTGTACTATATTTACGGAATTCGTGATATAGCAGCTGTTTTATTCAAGTGGTTTTACTTGGTTTAACTTATAATATCTTGAAGCTTTTGCATATAAAATAAAAAAGATTTTGTTAAAAAAAACTTGACAGATGATATGCAAACAATTTTTTGTTGTTATACTATAAACTAGACACTGACGCGATGGACTAAAATTCAGACTAAATAAACTTGAAATAATTTGGTTATTTTGTTTATTAGTTTTTTTGGGCTACAAAGTTTTTGCATTTTATAATTTATTTTAATTAATTAATAAAAAATAAATAAAAATTAAACTTTATAATTATTTCATATACCAATAGGTAGAATATTATTTAGATAAAAAAATCGATTATTATTTTTAATAAAGTAGGTATCAAATATATAAAAGAATGAGTTAATTATATAAATATTTGATTAAATCGTCGTGCGGGGCAAGTATCAAATTATTGATTATAATTTATTCTAATTTAAACTATTTATAAATCTATTCAAAAAAGAATTATTTGTATATTTAACAAAAAAAAACAATAATTATTAAATCAAATTCATATTTGGATTGACACTTTTAATATTTGCGCATATATAATTAATAAATCAGTACAAACAGATGTAAAATTTGGTTTCGATTTATTAAGATGTCTCCCGCATATTATACACGTATAGTATTAAATTTCAAATATTTAAATATCTATATATCTTAAGATTTTTATATATAGACATTATATTTTTTGAGACTTCAATTTGACGTCTATGTCAATTCTATTTAATTTTATTTGTCTAAATTAATTTACTAAAAAAAAAACGGTTCGACAGCAGGTTTAGGATTTAGATTTGAATAATCCTTTGATGGAAGTTCTCTCAAGCTACACCGGCGAATGTCTTTAATCCGTACAGGCAGAGTATTCCAGGCAACAATTCCACTTAAAAATAAGAGATCGCGACTAATATGACGAGAAGAACGAGTTGGAAATCGCAAATTTAGTGTTCGTCTTGAATGGCAGAAATTTACACGATAAAAAATATAATTAGGTTTTCTTGAATTAATGATATTGTGGAGAAATTTATGGGAACGGTACTTAAAAACACATACAGTGAGCAGCCCAAAAGACGATTTCGATATGGTGACAGTCTGTCATAACGTCTTAAAGCAAAAGCGAAACGGATACAAGCGTTAAAAGCTTTATCCAGGACAGCTTTACACATCGAGTCAAGTCGTGCAGAAAAAACAACATCTCAATACGTAAAAAGTGGAATTAGCAGTGATTTAACTAAAATGAGTCTCGAGCTAACCAGGATGACATTTGAATGTTGCCACAGACTCCGCAGTCTACAAAAAATTTTTGAGGAGATCATTTTAGCATGATCCGTCCAATAAAATTTCGAATTCATAACGAGGCTCAAATTCGTAACTTTTTCGGAATAAGAAACAATGGTATCACCGACTTTAATATGTGGCACTACACACTTTAAAGCAGATGGATAAAATATTATTGCTTGTGATTTTGATGCATTAAGACTGGGTTTATTACGAAAGAGACAGCATTATAAAGGAGGTTGAAGTCACAAGAATAGTACAATTGAATATCGTCCGAGAAGATATGATATGAATGAATACAAGATGGTAAATCATTGATGAATAGAAGGAATTAGTAACGGCCCCAAGACAGACCCTTGCGGAACCCCAGCTGAAACATACAAAAAGTCCAAGAAAACGTTATTTATGCGGTCACAGTTTGGGAACAATCACACAAATAAGCCTGAATAAGAGAGACAGTGGAAGTGTTGAAATTAAAAACAGACAGTTTTTTGCAGAGTAGAGCGTGATTTACCGTATCAAAGAATCTAGATAGTTCGAGAAGCAGTAAAATAGTCGATTGCTTGTTATGAAAACCTCTGAGCATATCTTCTGAAATATTCATAAGTGCAGATGTTGTACTGTGACCAATACGAAAACCAGATTGCAAATTATTGAAAAGATTATTAGTATTTAAGAATTGCCACATTTGATCTTTCATGATTTCTAAGACTTTGGATAAAGAGGACAACAAACTAATTGGTTGAAAATCTTTTCAGTCAGAAGTTTTTCTTTTTTTGTGGACGGGAATAATTTTTGCTACATTCCAAATAGATGGGTAAGACGAAGTGGTTAAGATATGATTAAAAATATAAGTAATGAAAACGAGAGAAACTGGTAGGACCATTTTTATGACTGAGATTGGTATATTATCCAGACCAACAGCATTTGTTTTTAGTTTGAAAATAGCAGCGAACACGTCAATATAATGTATATTATTAAAAGAAAACTCTTTGGAAGTTAAATGAGAAGTAGAAAATTGCAAATTTGATGTAGAATTTAGAATATCGGAATTTGAATTATTTGAATTTACTAGATACTCGTTGAAATCATTGGTGGTAAAAGATGGAGAAACGTGATTTTTAGAGATGATTCCCCATTTTCCATAAAGCCTGGGAACCGAGGTTAGGATTTAAACGAGAACAGAAAATTTTAGACTTAGCTAATTTAACTAATTGGTTAGCCTTGTTACGTAAAATATTGCATACACATTTTTTTGTTTTTGATTTTTACGTTAGTCATAATGATAATGTGGTAAAAAATGTAGTAGAACAAACCCATACCAGGCATAAAATGGTTCGGGGACATTTTCAAGTTTATTATTTAAATAATTAAAATTCTGACCGTTAAAATATAAAGTGATACTTGAAGACTTATTTTCTTTTTGGGTTTTCTAACATATACAATAGGAAAAAATGGATTTTTTTTCTGGACAATCCTATGGAAATATTTCATTTAATTTATTTAAAGAAAATATATATATATACATAAAAAGCTGTAACATATTGCGTGCCAATCTGTTTATCTCGAGATAATTGGTTATTTGTTAGTTAAAAGATTGAACAAAGCTTTTATATAACTTTTATAAACACTCATCACCTTCCTTACACAAAATGAGTTGTTTAAAAAAAAAACAATTTTTCTCCACCCCTCCGCTTGACAGAATGATATATTTTTTTTATTAGGAGACCTCTACCTGCTCACAAAAACTCCAGTTAATTAATAAAAGTGGATTTTCAAAATGTTAATACCATGCCTTTCAGTACAATGCAGTCCGTGTCTATTTAACCAATTTTAAATACTCTCTCCGGTTCTCCTAATCCCAAAAAGGCCTATATCACCGCGAACTCTTTTCGTCTCAGACCATTTAATTCTATAATGTCAGTATATGAAGAATTAAGGATGGTATTCCACACTTTAGCCAAAATTTCTTGGCAAAAAAAGCTTTTATTTTCAAAAATGAATTATGCATCCACGAAACTTCGTTCAATCGGTATTTTTAGATCATAAATTTTATATTCTTCTACATTTCGATGAATTCTATCAATTTATCGCAAAATATTTCAATGAAAATGGATAAAATATTTATAAATTTTATTGTTTCGTAAAAATACTCTAAAAAAACAAATTAAAAAAGAATATTCAAAGATTTATTATCGTTAATCTCGCACTTGGCAGAGATATCCCCGAGCGGCACACAGCATCATTTTATATATATGAATCATAAATTTATGTTGATAATGTGACAAATTCGAAAGAACCAAAAAAATCAAAAATATTAATATTATTACTACAACAGCAGCTTCTATAACCAACAAGTTTCTTGCCAATATTCATATAATTTTTCGTATAATTTATGCAATTAAAAAAAACTTTTACGAGTATCAGGTTATATAAAATATTTTAATGATAATAATTAAAGAAAAAAATATTTAACGATTTGATTATTGGCAATATAATTCGTTTTTTTTTAATTTCAAGAGTATAAAATTGTGGCTTAAAGATTATAAGTCATGTAAACTTTAAAAAGAACAACTAAAAATGGTTCATGTTACACAAAGTTTTTTGTTCTTAATGTTATATAAATCTGTCGCGTCAATTTGTATAAACTGACCGTTTTATATTTATTGTTTATAAATGTCCAATTCTTCTGCCACCCACTCCCGATAAATAATATTCAAAATAAAGAATAAAATGTATATTAAACACGAAGCTTGGAAATAGATCCGCAATAATGACATGATTTAAAGAACGTTAAATTTAAATTAACTCAACAACGAAATTTGCATAAATTCTTAACATCTTTTACAATAAACAACAATGTTTTTTAAATTTTGTAAATGAAATCATTTAAAATCAAATCATCAAAATAATAATAATATTTATATAAAAAAGTTTTTAGTTTTTGTAAAAAAGTAATTTAGAACAAAATGAAAATATTGTCGCTAAACTAGTTTGAATTATAGTTTTTATTCTAAAATTTAGATGATTTTGTTTTTTGCCAAAAATTTGCATAATAATAAATATTGTTAACATTTTATAAAATATTCTGTTTGTTTTGATTAACTTAACTGGAAATGGAATATTTTTTATTTTATTTTTAGACACGAGTTAGATCAATACAAATAATGTACAAGAGCAAAAAACCTATTTTTATATGGATTATTGCTTATCATGTTTGATTGTAAAGCTGTGGTAATGTACATTTTATTTTATGTAAAATAAATATTTTATATTTTATTAACTTAATAAAGCTAATAGTTTACAATTTACATTATACATACAAAAAAGTCAATAAGGAAATTAATATTAAGAATAATGAAGTACCGCGTATATTATATAATCATCATCTTATCCTTTATTCCTAGACGTGGGAGAACAGAGCATCCACAAATGTCCACTATCGCACTCTATTTCTTGCCAGTTCTTGGAGGTCACGCCATTCATTTTCCTCAGCTTTAGCTTCTTGCAACGATGTTCGACGCCACGATGCCTTGCGTCGGCCAGGTCTGCGTATACCTTGTGAATTCCACTCTAGCTCAATTTATACTATACCTTTTTTAACATATGTCTCCTTATGTTTGTGTCTAAAAATCAGACTTGTAACAAAAAATGTACCAAAAATTTATTTTCATTTGATAAAAAAATCATAAAGTCATAAATAAAAAAAAAAAATTTAGAATTTGTGACCCGAAGACTGTTTTTTGACACAAACATAAAATGACATGTTAAAAAAGGTGTAGTGTAAATTGAGTTTTATAAAAATATCCGAGGTTCTGAAAATGCGCAAATGAAATGCATACATTTCGGTCGAAAAATTAGAAACCATCGTATTTATATGAGGTGTTACATTTCGCTTCGTCATCTAGGACTGCTAACCTTAATCTTCCAACCAAGCTGTAATAAATAACGCCGGTATACATCTCTCTTTATAAAGGGAATTTCTGACTGGAATTTGCTTCCAGCGTCGCTTTTGTTGTTGTTTTATTGTTAGAGGGTCACAAGTACTATGTAAAAAACGGGCACTCAGACATTATTGTCTATTGTGCCCTCCCTCTTTGTGTTATTTATTTAATATGTTAGGCAGCCAGTCTTTTCAATAAAAGCTAGCACCTTGTTAATTTGTATATCTGACAGCCCTTACAACTGTAGGGAGGGGCTATCAAAAACGTTCTGCCTTGAACGACAAAAAGCAGGACATTCGCAAAGTACATGTGTCGCCGTATCTTCGTCCTCTAAGCAAAATCTACAAACATCCACATCGGTCAGTCACATTGTGCTTGTGCATGTGCGCGTTTAGAGCGTTATGACCGGTGATGATGCTAACCATATCCTTACATTTCTTACGCGAGGTAACATAATCATGGACTTGGTTGTTTTCTCAGATATCGTACTGAGGAAGATCTTAGTTTGACGGCAGTGTGTGTCCTTTTATGTCTTGGCAAGAACCAAAGTTATGTGGATTTTTGTTATGGCCAAAATATGCACTAATACATGAATGAAAATGTAAACT
>JANSTW010053156.1:0-12291 GCA_027564275.1 Diadocidia ferruginosa
TCAGATAGAAAAAAAGGGTAAAATGGTCCCTATGCTCCCACGCTTTGGAGTAAAGGACACGATGATGATGATGACATTAGGATGGGTCGAAATATGCAAAAATTCTAAAATTTCAAATAGAATAGAGCTGAAAATTTCTGTTTTAAAAAAATGTTAAATGTTCTTTAATTTTTAATTTTTGTTTAGATATCGCGCCTTTCAGTTGAAATTCTGAGGTCAAAAATCAAAGTTCGAATTTTAATGATAACTCAAAGTAAAATGCAAAAAAGTCGCTGTAAATAAAAAAAAAATACAGCAATAACTTACTTGTATTTGAAATTTCGAATTTGTGGACATTTCGTCCCATCCTAATGTACATATAGGAATAAATTTGATGGACAGTAATAGCATAGAAAAATTACAAAAGAACCGTCCTTTCGTATATACTACAGGTAAAAAGTTGTCCTTCGTGAATGAAAGTTCAGTGACCCAAAAAACCGTCGTTTCAAATTTTATTACTATATGTACCGCTGCGAAATGGTTTGAAAAAATTTACAACAACAAAATTCGCTGTCTACCAGCTGGAGATATTTGGCGAAAAAACATATCTTGCAAAGTCGTTCGCCGCGTGTTGTTTTAACTTTTAGTTCAATGTCTGGCCATTTTTTTTCTTCAGCGAATTTGCAAAAAGGTGGGCAAGGACAAAATTCAAAATTTCTTCGTTTCTTTTGTAATTTTTCTATGGTAATAGCAAACCCTCTTTTTGGGGGTGAGGGGTGGTATTATTAATTAATTAAAAGGAAATTTATTTATAGTCGTGGTGAACCCTACATAAAGTTTAAATAATAATAAAAAAAAATGACGGTTGGATTATTATTAAAAAGTAAAATTCAAACATATAAGGCTTATTATAATCTTGCTAACTTTAAGTTATGTTATAGAGTTTTTGTGCTAGTGAGTATAGTTGTTTAATTTATATAAAAAGCAAAATAAATTTATAATTTAGTTTCAATTTAAATTTTTGAATAACTTCATGTAAAAAAAGTATACAATAGAAGTAAATATAGCAGTGGCGAGCGGTCTAAGCGGATAGCGGGTATATTATATAATACTATGTTGACAAAAAATCATTTTTAATTTCAATTTGATAAATATTATAAATAATTACTTAAGAAATATTCTAAAAAATTACACCAAAATATCTTTTATCTTTATTATTACATTTTCATAAATTTGTGATGAAAAACACTTATTGTTTTTGCAACAAAATATTTATAATAGAATGAAAATATTTCACTAATAGAATTGTACAAAAAAGCCTAATTGGCCCTCGAGCTGATGAAGCTTTAGAAAAGAAACTAACAGCATCAAATTTTTAATTTGATTTGATATATGAATAAAACAAAGTTACATTATAATTTGCATACATAAAACAGGGTTTAATAAAAATTTCAAAACATCATATATAACTAAATTTTTGAAATTATTCTCTATAGTTGTTATATAAAATGTTTAATATTGGTATAAAAAATATATAACAGAGCATTGTGCCATTAAAATGATGTAATGAGAAATTGAGAAAGTGGGAAATTATAAATAAGGGTTAATTTTTGTTATTGCAAATTTTCTAAATTTCAAAATAACGGACAGTCTAATAAACAATTTTTGTTATTTGGTTTTTAATTAGATAACTAATTGTGCGTGTATTACAAGTTTTCTTTTCCTTCGACCTAACTAAAAAATCCGCAACTCGCCACTGGTACCTTATATAGTAAGTTATAATAGGTGTTATTATTATATTTTTTGCTGAGTGTATCGTATACGTATAAGGATTAGTTTGTCAAGTAATAAAAACATTAAACATTAAACATAAATTTTGAATATAATTATATAGTTATATGGTTATATGGTTATATATAACTTTTTATGTATAAATAAACATAATATACTTATATATAAATGTATCGTATATAGATATTTTTCGTATGAGTCATCCCTATATAAATATATTATATATTTACGTCGTCATCGTTATACATATAAGTCATAACATTTAATAAATATTTATATCCAATAACTTTATATAAATCACAACTCTACATTTAATACTTCCATCAACACTGTACTAAAGCATAATACACAAATGCGTACATTTGTTTATTATTATAATTTGAAATTTAATTTTAGAATTTTAGATTTACTTAATTTTAATGAAATTTTTATGTATTTACAATATATTATATATTTTAGATTTATATTACTTACATTGTGAGACATTTTTTTCTTCTGTTTAATGATTTTTCCAGTACAAATATTCAAATTATATATGGATAGGCAAATAAATGGACCGAGAAGCAAAACACTTTTTCTTATCGAGCAAATAAAGAAAAATAATTTATTTATTTAATTAATATGCCAAATATAATGTAATGTAAACAATTTGCGATATCAACTGTCTTAAGATATTTTAATTAATATTTTTATACAAAAAAAAACTGACTTGACTTCCACGTAGATTCAATAATACTGAGCTCAAGCTTGTATACCCAAATTTTGCTGAGAGATTATATTTTTGATTTTTTTTTATAAAAATTAAAAAAAAAACTTTTGGTTTGGTTGTATAGTAGAGCATATTTTCTTGTTAATTATTTTAAAATTATATATCCTTATATACGAATTGGAATTTTCCAGTACTTATGGAGAGAATTTTCTTATATATATAAAAAATGTCGTCATAGATTCTGTTGAAATCGAAATGAGTAACCGCACATATATTTATAATTAATATATAATATATAATATGCTTTTTCAGATATGTAGTTTTGATACTAAGTTTATTGTCTCTATGACTATAAAGATTGTTATTACGAATACGATCTTAATTTGTTTAATTTGAAATTATGCATATGTTCATTGTTCAGTGTTCAGCGAGAAAAGAATATTTTAACTATATTTATTAAATTATTCCAATAACTTATGCAGGCAGCTTAACGGTCTTATTTTAAAATTAAAAAAAAAACAGCCAAATTAGTCTGTTTATTGTATTTATTGACGTTTCGTCTATTACTAATAAACATCATCAGATAATAATTTATATACATATATAAGTCATAGGTGTATATGAGTATACCCAATAATTCTAAGAAATATATGTTAAATTATATATGTATATATGTAAAAAAAATCGTTATAAATAAAAATAAAAAAAAGTTTTCTTAGCCAAAAAAGAAATGTAATTTAATTGAGAAAAAGCGATGGAGCATCGCTATATACTTATACACAAGTCTTTTCGAGCTTTAGACAACTTTTGGATGTGTTATGTCAATAACGTTGTTTTCATAATTTTCCGGCTAAACTATCGTCACGACGTGTAGCCAATTTATGATAATGGCAAAAAAAATCCATAAATTCACCCCGTCTTCTCATAGCAATCAATCAATCCATCAAAATCGAGGATTTCATGGAAAATTTCAATTTTAGACCCAATTTCCGATAAATGAGGAAACAATTATGAGTGAGAGGTAGCACAAAAATATCTTCTATTTTTGTACTCTTTAAAATTTTATTAGCAGTATGCCGATATATTGGACATTATTTAACCATTTTCTTCCAAAAATATCCGAAAATTGCCAAAGAATTACTTTTTTGCCGAAATTATCCTTTTTAGCATGGATTTAGCATCATATTCTAAGGCTTTTTACTTTTATTTATATGCTTTTATAGAATAAACAAAAGGTATAGTTTATTGTAATCGCGATAAA
Source organism: Diadocidia ferruginosa (assembly GCA_027564275.1). Lineage (NCBI taxonomy): Eukaryota > Metazoa > Arthropoda > Insecta > Diptera > Diadocidiidae > Diadocidia > Diadocidia ferruginosa. The sequence goes on from JANSTW010053156.1 coordinate 3,741, forward strand.
ATTTTGAAAAATAGAAACAAATTAAAAATATTTTTTTTACTTCTCTAAAATTTTTGTCCGTCCGTTCGCCCGTCCGTCTGACCGTTCGCACTATAAAGTCAACACTAAAATAGAAAGTTCTAGATGAGATACGATCTTGAAATTTTGTAGGATGGTTTTTTGGTGTTCTCATTGTCTGCTATTGAATATCAAGAATTTTTTTAATATATTAAAACAGCTGTCATACACAAAATTCGGGATAAATGGAAAGAAATACACAATGAAATAGCAAGTTCTAGATGAGTGAGGATCTTGAAATTTTGTGGAGATGGCCGTTTCTGGTGTTTCCATTGTCTGCTATGAATATCAAAAATTTTGATTTACAGGAACGGGTAGCTGCCATACAAAAAAAAACAGGATAAAGAAAATAAAGTTAACAAAGAAAAGTGCTAGGTGAGACACGTTCTTGAAAATTTGTAGGAATGGTTTTTTGGTCTTCATACTGTTTGGTGTAGAATATGAAGTATTTTGCTCTTCAAAAACAGGTAGCTCCCATACAAAAAAAGGAAACAGTCTCGGGAACATGTCGACAGAAGCGAAAACAGCTTTGAAGGATAAAATAATATTATATAATAATTTTGTTTAAAACAATTAGATACATTATATCCTTATATATTCTTTGAAATTCTATATAACAAATATATATAAGACCTCCATCTCTATTAATGTTGCATGACTAAACCATAACGACTGCTTAAATTAAGTGTTGCCTCTTTGTATAAGCATCTCAAGCTCCTCCCATTTGATAATTCGATGATGTTGCTAACGCGAAATCGTATATTTTACCTCTACAGATTTGCTCAAGGTGCCTAAAGAAGTTTTCACTTCAGAAATTGATAAAAGAAGAGAAAATATGTCATACACAAATAATTATAGATATAATAATGCTAAGATATAGACATTTTGGAAAAGAAATATTTTGGTGGTCTTTTTATTTTGAATAGGAGTCAATATATAAATAAAAGTTTTTTCCACACTTTTGTGTGATAATGGTAACAGATATTTTACATTACGCTGAATTTTTTTTGCGTGCTAAGTGGAACATTTCGGAAAAAAAATTATGTAACTAAGTAACTACATTTTATTTTTTTGGTGACCCCCAATGTTAGTCTGGCGGATCGAACTTTTTCTTTTTTTTTTAATATAATATATCATCATCATCGTGTCCTTACCTCCAAAGCGAGGGAGCATAGAGACCATTTTTACCCTTTTTCTATCTGATACTATGGTTTATAGTATGATATAATATTACGTCTGCCTAGGTCTAATACCCCGCATCAACCAATTTTTTCAAGATTTTTGGGAAAATCGCGTGAAAGACTCATTCTAAAGTGCACGTACATAATTTCAAAAATAAAGGCAAACGTAAAAATTTTTTAAAAATTTGAAAATTTATTTTTAAATTAAAGTTAACGTCTTCAAATAAAGCAAACATTTGCTATTGGAAAATTTATTTTTTCTTGATATTTCTAGCCCGATATAAATATGACAATTATTTCAGAAATCAATTTTTTTTCTTCAAATACTATTGTAACCGTACATTTATCGTTATCCGGGAAATTAGTAAAAGTAATAATAAAATTTTTCACAAACTTGCCAACCAAGTCAGGGTTGAAGTGAAACATGTTCCTATATGGCATGACTGTGATGACGACACACGTACTTTGTGAAAGTCACGCTTTTTGTCGTGCAAGGCAGAATATTTTTGATAGCCCCTGCCTACAGTTGGAAAGTCTCTCAGATATAAAAATTAACAAAGTGCTAGCTTTTATCGAAAAGACTGCGGCTGCCTAACAGGTTAATTAACACAAAGCGGGAGGGCACAATGGACAATAATGCAAAATTTATAAAAACATTTGTAGGGTTTCCCGTAGAAAAATCAGGAAAATGAAAAGTGGCGGGAAAACGCAAGTATATTTTATGTAGATTTGAACGAGGAGAGTTTAACTGTAAAATGTATCTAAAGATTATCTTAGAAAAAAAACATCTTAAACTTTAAATTTTTTTATTAAAATACATTTTCGTTTTATTTTTAAATTGATTTTATTTTTTTTATTAAAAAAAGGCAATAAGAAAAAAAAATTAAACTTCACTAAATTATATTGTAATATTTTCTCAACTGATGAAAAATGATGAAAATTCTCTAAATATTTTTATTGAACCAACGGTCGCCTTTTTGAATTATTAATAAAAAACAGTATTTTCAATAAACCGTAGGCTCAATAAAAATATTTTAACAATTTACTAAATATTAAGACCTACTTATAAAAAATATTTGATTTTTTTTAAATAAGGAATATTCATCAGTTAAGTTCATCACTGATTGCTATATAAGTGTATGATTTTTTTTGCACAAAATACAAATTATTTCTTATAATATAATTATATAATATATGAAACAACGTCACAAAGTCTGAATTTGAATAATTAACTTTATATGGCGATGTAAAATAGCTATTTTATATACAAAACTATTCAGAGATTTTATACATACGAGGAAGTTGGAAAGAATTCCAGTAATTATTAAAAAAAAAATTCGATGTGAATAAAAATTCTGTTCTCTTTCTTAACCTACATATATATGAAATATAAATACTTGCCGCCATATTATAAGCTTTCTGAAAAACCGGCTAGCGCTTTATTTAACCCACATCTTACACAGAGTATAAAATTCTCACTTCACAACGCATTTTTATATTGGAAATTATTGGAATATTATAATATTTTTCCACTTTGAGAGAATATAAAAGTTAGTTTATTTTTTCAACTTGCCTGCAATACACGTAGTTTGTTTTCATTCGTTTTTTTTTGTATAATTTTGTTCATTGATCAAAATTGTAATAATAGAATTAATTCAATTGCCTTTAACTAACGGATAATATACAATTCTTTGATTAATATGGCACATAATGTAAGTATATATATCTCAATTGGGATTAATAATATAAATTACATTTGTAACAAATTGTATTAATTTTTTTAAATTAATTACATGGATAATCCTAAGAGAAATAATAAATAAAATTAAGCTGTATATGTGTTGTGTGTACCGTACATAATTAATTTAACATGCAACGTTTTATATTCACAAAAGAGAAACTTTTCATTTTAATATTTTGTTGTAAATTATTTTATATATAAATATTATACTACAGTATATATACCTAAATAATGACGTGATGAGGTTTAAATTTCATAAATTGACATCATTATAGTGGATATGAATAATGACAACAGTCAAAAATAATGTTGTATACAAAAATATTTAATTATGTTAAAAGACTTTCTATCTATGTATATAGGCAGGTTGATATGGTTGATCGCATACGGCGACATACATAAATAATGTTTAGAATTTCTTATTTAGGAATAAAAAGTTTGTATATATCGCATGTAAAAGCAATATTATAATTATAATATGGGAAATCAAAGCTATGATATGTCTGGAATATTAACTCACAGAATAGATATATTAATATTCTTATACGCCCAAAAGTATATCAATCTACTATATTACTCTATTTATAGATCTGTAGATAAATTATTGTTATTAAATCGGATATAGAATAAAAAAATATTTCTTATAATAAGTATATAGCTATAATATATCGTCTATATGGGTTAAATCAGAAAATTTTATAAAGTCAAGTGTTTCTATATGGGAGATTCATACATCATATTATTAGATTTACATTGTTCATCGTTGCATAAGATCTTGTTTTAAATACTTTATCAAAATATGGCCAACATTCAGTTAATTTTTAAAAAGTGTATTTATTTTAATCAGTAAAAAAATGAAAGAAAATTTTAGTAGCGACATCCGTGATCTCCTCAACCATTGCATTTTATATAGAAAATTCAATGGCTGAAAAAACAAACAAACTAAATCGAAACGAAATGTAATAAATTTCGCGGCCCTTATTTCACTACGTATAACACCACAGATTTTTTAGAATCAGGTCGATCCCCGTAAAAAATTGCAATTCAGACAATTTTGAACTAAAAACTTATCCAATTTTCTGATTCCACCCAGATAGATAGTAATTTAATCGAGTTATTCAGTTTTTCTAAGTAAAAATTTTTTTTTAAATTTAATTCTATATAACAATTAAAGCGTAAGTAGCGAGTATTTAGGCGCAACAGCGTCAGCAATATTAAACAACAAATTTCATAAAATCTCATGCAATTTTTTTTAATGAAATTGCAATTTCAATGAACAAGATTTCAAGAAGTTTTCGTCACATTCATCTTGATTCTTATAAGTTTCCATTAAATTATATTGAAACATTTTCTAGATTTAATACCTTTGACTTCAATTTCCATTAAATCCCAAGTAATTATATTGAATACTACAATATTTGGAAGGTTTTTCTTCAATTTTTGTATTTTTTTTTTAAACTCCAAAATTTTCTTGTTTTGATTCCCATAAAAACTTAAATAATTCTATTTGAACACTCAAGGTTTATAAGCTTTGACATTATAATTAAATCTTTCCATATAACTTGCTACATATTTGACTTAACATCTTATTTTTCTTTGAAAACTATATATGATTTTATCAAATTATTTACAGAATTTTACAAGATTTTTTACTTAAATTCCAATTCGAATCAATTTTTGATTTGATTTCTGATTTGATTCGATCAAAATTTAATATTTTACGCAAGCATGTGTCTTACGATCCCTCCGAAATTTTTAAAAAGTAATAACGACAAAAATTGGTCCTTGCTTTAATAAATATTTTTGTTTTTTAAGACACAAAAATCCCCCACAATCATCCCCTATGGCAATTTCAATGCAGCCGAAGACGGTGATGTATTGCGAGCGGCTATGAAGGGCTTTGGAACGGACGAAAAAACCATAATCGACGTACTAACGGCTCGCTCGAATAGCCAACGGCAAGAAATTGCAACATATTTTAAAAATAACCTTGGCCGTGACATAATTGATGATTTGAAAAGTGAACTGGGTGGTAAATTTGAAGACGTTATAGTGGGACTTATGATGCCTGCCGAACAGTACTTGTGCAAGCAGTTAAATAAAGCGATGGCAGGAATGGGAACAAATGAAAGTACATTGGTTGAGATATTGTGCACAAAGAGTAATGAGGAAATTTTCCGATTGGTTGGGGTGTATGAAGACAGTTGAGTTTAATGCGTAATGATCCAAATTAACAAATTTTAATAATTTTCTTTTAACTATATTAGTGTACGACAGACCGTTAGCCGAACATTTGTGCAGTGAAACAGATGGATACTTTCGACGCCTTCTTACAATGATTATAGTTGGCGCACGTGATGAGAGCGGGACGGTTGATCCCGATTTAGCCGTACAACAAGCCGAAGCATTATATGCAGCGGGTGAGGCAAAGCTGGGCACAGACGAAGAAGTATTCAATAAGATAATGGCACATGGAAGTTTCGAGCATTTACGTGTCGTTTTTGAAGAGTACAAGAATTTGTCGGGTCAAACAATTGAACAGGCGATTAAGCACGAAATGGGTGGTGAATTGAAGGAGGCTATGATGGCTATTGGTAATATTTTTTTTCGACCGTGAACATTACCAAATTTGAAATTTAGACTAATCGGTCAACAAAAAGTGAATATTTTTGGAATATTATTGGCTAGATATTCGCCCGAGCAGTAAATATAGGCACAATTTTTGAAAGACTCACGCCAATTAGCTAGACAGTAATATTTGACAAATATTCACTTTTCGTTGACCGATAAGCCTGTAGTGTTCAAAAATTTTAAATATTTTCTTATTTTTTTTATAGTTGAATGTGTTCAATCATCGGCTGCCTTCTTTGCCAAACGTTTGCACAAAGCAATGGACGGTGCAGGCACCGATGATCAAACCCTGATTCGCATTATTATAAGTCGATCGGAAATTGATTTGGGATCGATAAAAGATGAATATGAACGAATTTTTGATAAAACATTAACAAGTGCAGTCAGGGTATGTAGTGTTTTCTGCTAGTTAACAAGTTAGTTTTAATTTAATTTAATTTTTTTTAGAATGAAACATCCGGTGATTACAAACATGCTCTTTGTGCTATACTTGGATAAAGGAATATGTGATACTTCAAAGGCCACATTCATTGCACCACAAATCTATTAACTGTTACAATAGTTTTTGGCTTAGCACCTTAATTTAAAAAACAAAAAATCCTACCGACAAAACAAAATAAAAGCTTTTAGCGTTAGATTTAAATTACAAAATAAATTTATGTATTTTTTCTAAATGTTTTGAGATGTTTTTATTTATTGATGCAGAAAATAGCATAAAAAAATTCGAAAATTTAGATAGTAATTGAATCGTGGAGGAAATCACAAGGGTATGAAAATCACAGACATAATTTCGGAAATTACAGAATCTGAAATCATGGCAAACAATTTTCTCTAATTGTTTCTTCCTCGAACTCAATTCAAATCATTTAAGTCAAGGAATCTGATTTTTTTTATATTCTTTAGACCGAATTAAATATTTTTTTTTTTTCCAAATGCACAATTTTATAAATTTATTGGCCCAGCCTAATAAGGTAGATGGTAAAAATTTTTTTTTACTTTTTTTGCTCAGTCAATGGCAGTCATAAGCTTTCTGGTTGGTTAATTGGATTTTTCTGCCGATCAAACTTTTCTATTCTATTTAATTGTAGCGATTTTATCGTCAAATCGATACAATTTCAGATTTTCGCTTTTTATTCGTAGGTTTTTAATGTTAAAATCTTTTGGATTCTGGAGGTTTAACCGATAAGATTAGGAAAATTAGAGTAAACAGTAAAAAAATCTTAAAACTAATTTTTTTTTACAAACTTAGTGCGATTTTTGTAATAATAGAATCAAAAGTCTCACTAATTTTAAAAATATAGAAATAATTTGTAGGAAAGTTTTTAATTTTTTAATACTATTTGTGGAAATTTAACAAAAAATACCAAATTAATCGTTACCAAAGATAATTTTTTCGGATGTCTTGACCACAACTGGTAAATGTTTTTCAATTTCACTTGGTATAACGAACAGTGCTGGCGGAACCTACAAGAATAGACAAATAAAAATTGGTTTATTTCAAACTTGAAGCTATTGTACTTACATGCTTCAATTTATCAACTTGTGACTCTTTAGATGTGTACTCTTTCAGAATGTAATTGTTTTCAATTTCATAATGAAATCTTGTATCGTTAATGCGAATCATAACATTATCGATTCGTAGAAAAAAGCGTAAGAGTACAAAGAATCCAGACGGCATAACTCGCTAGAAGAAAGAAATTTAATTATTTTAATCAGAAATAAGTTATCGGGCAAACTTACAATCTTCACCGAACACGATGCAATGCCATTATCGTGCAGTTCATCTTCGTACAATGTTAAATCGTGATAAAATAAAATCGCTTCCTTCTTCATCAATTTGAAAATGTCTAATTTTTTATCCGTTTGTTCGACTCGCCAACACTCGTTTAGTGTGCCCTGATAATCAGTCGAAAAGGTCCAATCGAATGGTTTCACTTTATCCTCCAGCAATTCTTGTGGCCGACTGCCTTGCCACTCTTCGGCGCATGCAACTTGTGGTCCCTTTTTGCCACTCTCTACACCTTTCAGGGCGTCCATCGGATTAAATTCTAATCGACACCCGTTTTTATGCGTTATCGAAAGGATATTTTTCGGAAAAACCATATCCGGCAAACTGGGCAATTTTAATGCATTATCATAACTGAAAATTGAAAAAAATTAATTTGTTTGGAATTTGAATAAAATTGTCTTGTGCTTACCAACATAATTCACAGCAGCTCTCATCGCCTGGCGTACATTTGTTACCATTTACGCAAATACTATTTAGGATGTGAGATTTATTGTAAATGATTTCAAAATCGTGAAAATTGTGAGTTTCACTATTGACCGGTAAGCGAAGGGGCATTTGCTTTGCTGTACTGTCCCTCTGTAAAGATATTTTTTGCAGAAAATCAGAAAAGAATAATAATAATTCTCTATTCACCACAAAATAAGGTATAATACATAATAAATCTTATCGAATTCAATGGCTCTCTCTAGGGTGTCGAAATATAAATATAATTAAAAGAAACCACTCAAATGTTACAGCCGGTTGCCGGCTTATTAATTTTGCCAATATTTGGAGTGTTGGAAAATCTTATTTTAGACTTTTAGAGAAAAGATGAACTTTAGATAAAAGAAAATTGGTACTATTTTTTAAATTATTAACTATATTGAATTAGAAAAGTAAAATTGTAACACAAAAACTGAAGATAAAAGAAATGTAAACAATCATTTTTGCTGCAAACTGATGAAGAGGCTAAAATCGCTTTACTTATTTTAATGATTGAAATGCCAAAATTTACCTGAATTTCCATGCTGTCCATATTGTTTTTATTATTTTTTATTTATTATAATTTTAAATTATTTTAAATTTAGAAATTTTCTGTATTTTTTTTCTCTGAAAATTTTTTATAAGAAATTTTTTTTTGCAAAAAAAAATTAATAATATTTTAAATATTTA
>JANSTW010053167.1:0-12290 GCA_027564275.1 Diadocidia ferruginosa
AGTCTTTTTTAGGCCATTGATGAAGTAGATGCAGTTGATGGAGTCTCAATACCAAACTTCAAATTATCGACGCTAAAAAGGCCATAGGTAGATGCAGCACTGCTTACATTACCAACACTTCCACCAATAATAGCACCGTTCATTTTTGTTATAGAAACATTATTGGTGCTTGAATGGGTAATATTACCATTACCAACGCCTACATTGATACTTGTCTTCGCTGCTGTAGTTTTAGGCGGAACAGCTGATGAAGAACGATCTAATGTCTCCGACAATGCACTTATACCTACAATACCTTCATTTTTATTGACATTCGACAATAGAAGATTTGTAGGACTTTTTTCAACGCAAATATTACTATGGTTTGCATCTGTTGTAGTTGACACAGCAATAGTTGGTGTTACGCTGGTTATTGGGATGGAAATTGATTTGTAATTTTGATGCTTTGATTCACCATAACGTGTTTGTAGCGTACTGTAGTGTGGAACATTACATGAAATTGGAGCACGATAAGAACCGGTTCCTGCCGTTACATTTTGCATATGTGCAGGTACTGATGTTCCAGTAAGCAGTGGAGGCGGAGCCGTAAAATTTAACGGCATTGCTTGATGCGGCGGTACGTTAGCGGCTAAACTAGATAGTGGACCACCGTAACCATTCGAAGACTATAAATTCAACGTTTTTATAACATGAAAATTTAGTAAAATTTTCTAATAAAATAAACTGTAGTTAATATTTGGAAATTAAAAAAAATAAAACTTTTAAATATGTAAAAAAATTAAAACAAAATTTTAATACAGATATAAGCAACAAACATGATAATGTAATGGATGAGGGCGATTACGTGGATCTGCTTTTTGAGATAAAAATGGCGGCAGATGTGTTATAGACGGAACATGTGGTACAACTTGAATATTTGATGATGGAGAATTGCGAGCATGAGAAACTGAAGCACCATTACTTATTAACGGCGATACATTAGACCAATCTATAACAGGGCCATTTGGTGGCGGTATAAATGGAGCACCAAGTTGAATTGGAGGTGGTAAATGTGGTGGTGGAAGATGAGCAGATGCACCAAACGATACCATTGCATTTTGTGCAGCGCCATTTACTGCTTTCCCTGATATAACATTTACTGGTGCTGTAAATATATGTGGTGGAGCTAAGTGCGGTGGCGGAGCTTGCAATGCATGCTGATGAAAATGTGAACTAGAAACTGCAAGAATTCCTTCTCCACTTTCGATAGGGCCAGCCATATTACTATTGTAATTACGAGGTCCTGGTGGCAAAGTAGATGATTGTGTTAATGAACTTGATGGCAAAAAATGTTGCGTCAAAGTAGAAGAATGAAATCCAACGTTAGACGGTGGCGGTACACTTGAACGATCAATTGTACTTCCAGGTGTTGGTGCCGATAATGGCGGAGGTGTAGCACCTATTCCATTCAAAAATTCAAATCCTCCACTCGTTGACCAAGGAGTATTAGACGGAGCTAAAACTTTAAACTGATACAATTCAGAAGCTATCTTAAAAAAGCTTAAAGAGCAAATAAATTTTTTCCTAATATGTATTTAAATTTACAATTTACGTTATAACTAGTAAAATATAAATTTAAATACTATATTAATCAAATATATTTATATATAATTAATACTATAAGTAATATATGGTAAGATTTTCTTTTAATTTACCTTTAAAATATTATATAAAAAAGTATTTCTACAGAGTTTGGTTACAAGTACTTTTATAATAAAATTTAAAATTCTATTCGTATAAGTTATAGGATAAGGCAACTTTTTTATTTCTATAAAAATTTTTCCTTATATTTTCCTTTCATACTACTTCAATAGCTTTATCAGTAAAAAATTAATTAATAATCTTACCAGCATTCGCTTGATTATGTGTCATAATAAGAGTATGTTGCTCTACAAATGAATTTGGCCTTGAAGATCGTTGAGCTCCAATCAAATTTGCACCAGATTGTCCTATTGCATGCTAAATACATTTAGTTAATATTATTCTCATTTAAAATTTATAATTAGAATTGTTTTTTAAATTTTTATGAGTAAACCTGTGTCGGAGGACTATTGGTAGAGTGGTAGTGTGGTGGTAAATGAGCAACAAATTCTCCATTAGCAAGCATAATCGAGTAAGGAGGAAGGCTGCCAACTTTGGGAGATGAAGCTGACAAACCGCCATGAGTAAATAATGAATTTCCTAAAAAAAAGTTATTTTAAATTGATCATGGAACTATTCAAAAAATATACCAAAAGCTGCTGGTGAATGCGGTGTAGCAGAACTTGTTGGAATGTAACCATTTGTTGTAGGGCCTGCTCCATTAACTTCCACAAAATTTATTCCAGCTGCTCGTCCAACATTAAACATATCTAGACCGGATGTGTTGTTACTGTTAGTTCCATTCGTTTTAGCAGTAGAAAAGGCGTATGCTTGTGCTGAAACATACCCAATATTAGATATAGTACAAGGTACGTTTGAAGCAAGAGTGGAAACAGATGCCGATGCTTCTACTAAAACTTCATTGCTGTCTGGTAGTTTTTTTATTCCAAGAGAATGCTGTTGTGCAGAATCATCAACAGTTGAAGGCTTTGACACATCTGATAAACCAAGCTCAGAAGAAGACAAAGCCGGTGTTGCTGTGGCCAAAATAACGGTGGTAAAATTAGAACCCGGCCAGAAATCTTTTACTTTGTCAACTTTCTTCTGTAATTGTACATGTTCACTGTTATTCATTACTGCAAGTGTATTTACAGGAGAAGTACTAGCGTTTTGTGTTAAAGTCGATGAAACACGTGTTAGGATTGGTGAACATGAACCGTGTAAGGAATCGTACTTTTTTGTATCTATTTCACCTACGCCATCAATGTTACGATTCTTCTTAAGTGATGGATCAAATGTAAAGTCGTATTCATCATCATTCTTTTTCAATTCACCGTGAACGACTTTCCCGTTTGATTCAGTACTTAATTTTTCCGCTTCAGTTTTAGCAACATTCGACGATGACAAACCTTTTGGAACCGGACGTGCAATTGGCGATGGAATAATAGTGTTTGAAAAATTTGGTTCACTAATCATTACCAGCGCTGCAGAGCCAGAATTTGACAAATTCACCGACTGTGGTAATGCACTGTTCCATACTGTAGTCATAGCAATTTCATCTAGTCCAGTTGTTGTCAAACTAGTTCCAGTACCACCAAATGATACGGATTTCCCTATGTTTGATGTTGCATAAGAATTTAATAATGTTGGTGAGCGATTTTTATTTAAGTTGCTGCTGCCATTATTTTTGTTGCTATTATCGCTTTGAATTGTATTACTCTTTGCAGACAAAAATAAATGAGATGCTACTTCAGCACATACACCATTTTCAATTGATTCAGTAAAATTGGGATTGGTAAACACAGTAATTTTTTCCTTCATAAAATCCTTCTTGTTTTCATTTGCTAAAAAAGTTCATAATAAAAAATAACTATTTCAGAAATCAAGTTATAAAGCCATCAAAAATAACTATCATTTAAAAGTTCTAAAATAAAATTGTCCTAAGGTATTTAAACTAAAAGATTTTTCCAAAAAAATACATTTCTTAGCAATGCTTCGTTCATTTCGCCGTTGTTGTTGTTTATTGCGTTTTGCCAAAAGCTTATCTTGTCGCTCTTTTTCACGTTGCTGCTTTCGGCATTCCTCTTTTAATTGCTGAAGGCGCTGGCGCCTTGATTTCTTAGACAGCACCTCCTCAAAGTCACCAGATTCCGAATGAGACTCAGAGGCAATAATATCTGGATGATAGTCAATTACGACAACGCTCGCGTCATTTATGTCAACACCCGCCAGCCCATCACTTGCCAAAAAGAAATTGTTTGAAATTCCTAAAATGTTTATTTATTAATTTCAAAACACAATTAAAAAATCACAAATAGTAAATACTTAAAACAATTTTAATATTAAAAAATTTTTAAAAATAATTTATGATTTTTAGTGTTTAACCAACGATTATGATAAACTAAAAACCATTTATATTTCATGATTAAGACAATAAAAAAGTACAGTATAAAAAATTTTACAAACGTGTGATTTCTTTAATTCATTTACAACAATCATAAAATGCAAAACATCAATGCTAATTCTCAAGAATCTAAAACAATTTTCTCAACTCAATAATTTAGCAAGCTGTCTCTATAAATATTTCGTAAATAAAGTCTGAAATAAATACAAGTAGTAAAAACATAATTTGTACAAGGTATTAAATTTATTTATTATTTCCTATTCAATAAGTTCCCTCGATAAAACGTTCTCGAACCTTTTTGACTATTGCGGGCGTTTTTGATGTTAGTTGTGTTGCTGTTCTCTTGAGAGCTTAACACCGTAAATCCGTCTACAGCAATTTTTTTGTTGTTCAATTTCTTGACATTATTGATTTTGCTGTTGCTGCTGTTGTTCTTCACGGATGCGGCGTTGCCTTGGTGCGTACGGCTGGCGGGTTTCACGTTTTTTTGACCTGCAATCTTTGGTTGATCTTGTTGTTGCTGGCTTAAACGAGTTTGATGTTCCGAAAATTCTGATAATCCTCCATTTCGTCGGTTAACTAGACCGTTAGTAGTTAGACGATTCAAATTACTGTTTGCGGTTTTTTTTACAGTTCTAAAAAAACATAAATCGTATATTCAATTGTTACAATTATATTGTTTAGGTAAATAAACACTTTTACTACAGTACAAAATATACTCACTCTTTTTCCAAAATCTTAGTTTGATTTGGATGGTGCTGTGTGTTTTGATGATCATCTACACGACCTGAACGCTCAGCAAAGTCACTACTTTCAGATGCAGTTTCCCATTCTTCAGCACCACCATCTGAAATAACAGGACTTTTTAATTGACTTGCACGATCACCCAAATTACGAGTGATCCCACCATCAGCCCTGTTTTTTTCTTTCAGACGATTAGAAGCAGTTCGATTAGTAGTGTGACGTTGAATAAAGCGAGACCCAAATGCACGAACCTAATAAAAAATTTTTTTTTTATTTAGAGAAAATTAAATTAAATTAATCAGTCAAAATACCAATAAAATCATTAAAAAATAACTTGGGAATTTAAAAGTCGTCCTTGAACACGACGAGTACGTTGATGACCATTTAAACGTTGAGATGATAATTCCTGACCAGCAATATTTTTGTCAGAAGAAAAATCACTGCCTGATATGGTTACATTCTTCCCAAGGTCAAAGGTCGCAACCTTGTTTTCTGGAAAACTTAAGATAGAGTCAAGTCGATTACATTCATTACTGCCAGAAGTTGGAACCAGTTCAGAATTAAGCAATGTCGCAGGAGCAGTTCCACGCCAACATCTGCTAACATACACACCGCTGCCACTTTTAAGAGGACGTTTAGCGCTCTGAAATAGTTAAATAAAAAAGTAATCAGAATTATATTAATAAAACTCTCATATTAAAGAATGCAAAAAAGGATGTAATTAGGAATGTAATAGTACTTTCAACCAAAAAAAACAATAAAAATAAATAGCAAAGTATTAAAAAACCAACCGAATCGCTTAAAGTTTTATTTCCTTTACGAGGCTTCAAATCCGTCTCTGTTTTTAATGCTTTCCCATTTCGAGAGCCTTTTTTATTCGAATCGGCAAGTTCCGATGAAATTTTATAATCTTCTGCATGAAATTCGCCCATATTCGAAAAATTATCTTCTTTCTAAATATAAAAAAATAAATAGTTTCATTATTTTCTAAGTACAAAAATCAGCATTGGCTAAAAAAAAGTATTACACAAACTGCAAAGGAATTTTTTATGCTGTTACAAATATCAAAAATTTTTGTGTATTTAAAGTCAAAGTTTACTTTAAAAAAAATTAACAAACGTTTAAAAAACGCACTTGTCCTCCATCAGTACGATTTGCGCGTTCATTATCAACAATTTTTGTTTCTTTAACAGAGATATCTGGCTGTTGTTTATCTGGTAATTGGGACAAAGTTATATTGGTTCCTTTTTGACCTTTATTTGTAGCATTTCCCTCCAAACGACTATTTTGTTGTCGTCGATCAGTATTGCCACGACCCGATACAGGTTGACGACTAAAACTACCACTTCCACGTAAAACTTTACCAGATCGATTTTTTGAGTTTGCAGAGCGTTTTTTTGAGTTAACAAATTCACGACGTGTACCTTCATATGTATTATTTCGTGATGAAAGTAAATCATCTTCAACTACTGTATTTGAAATATCACGTCTAGTCTCGTCAATACCTCGTTGTTGGCGTTCATTATTGCTACGACGTCCATTTCCTCGTCGATCACAACCATTACTTGAGGCTTGAATATTTGTAGCCCCAGCCAACTCGTCCCAATGAGACTTGGCATTAGGTTCCGGAGGATTCCATTGATGCTGATAGTGACTTTGTTTAGAACCATTTCCATATGAAGAGCATTGCTTTTGTTGTGTTTCACTAGCGTGATTTTGTTGTTCTAAACGAACATCTTGACAACGAGCTTGGTTACGTGAACCACGTTGAAATAAATTTTGGTCATTTTTAGTAGATGTTACATCTAATTTAGCGGCATCTGACATAGTAGGAAAATGATAGTCAAATTGATGGTTTAGTTTACTCTAAAATATTATAAAAACATTAAAAAGTAAGAAAAAAATTAATATTTGTATTCAAATACTAAAACATTTAAATCCAAGAAATTGTTAACAATAAAATTATGTTATTATAATATATCACTAATGTTTTAGGGCTTATAGGAACGTTCTAGAAGCAATAATAACATTGGAAGCAACATGATAATTTTTAAGACACCTAGCAGCAACTTAAATTGTTTAGAAAATTTTATAAACAACAAATAACCCCAGATTTCGTATGTTAAAAAGAAACGATTATTAATTAATTTTTAACAATTATAATACCAAAGACAAAGTCTAACAGTATTCCAATTGAGTAAAACATCAATATTTTGTCTGCTAATTTTATGATTAATGGTTAGTTATTTTTAGTATTACTTTATAATTTTTGGACTATAACTCAAATCAAAACCAAAAATAAAATAAAATTTTCTTTTCCCGAAGTAAAAAAATGTACTCTTATTCAAAATAAAATATATTCAGTTAAAGCAATAAAAAATTAGAATTAAATATTACTTGCTGAGAAAGCTTTGACTCTGACGTTTGGCGTTCCCTTTTTCGTTTCTCCCACATGTTGTCGGCAGGTGGAGGAGCTGGAACAATAGATGTTTTAGTTGCAGGCTCAAAACATTTGTCGGTACGGGCGTCGATATTACCATTCCCACTATTCTCGTTAAAATTGCTGTTACTACTAACAGCAGAGGTATTGTTAGTGCCGTTTGTACTTGTCGAGATTTGAGTCTGATGGTAATGGTGTTGGAGCGGCTTTCCTCCGCCAGGCGCCCGATTGAATTTGTGCTGTTGACTTTGTTGCTGCTGGACGGAAGTTACGGCCGCTCCGCTTCCAAAATTTTGATTACTTTTTTTTGTGGAATCTTTTTGACCTTGATTCTGGGATTGCGGATGTTGAAATGATGAATCACTACTATTATGACTTAGTTGCTGATTAGAATTAAGTAAATTTTCATCATGAGTTTTTCCACACTTTGAAGCAGAATTTTTATTGGCGTTAAATTGATAAGTGCCATTAAAGCTACTAGGATCATCAAAGTCATCGCGAGAGCTTGAACCCATCTCAGCTCCGCTCTCTTCAGAAGTTAGCGCATTAGTAGTTGCATAATGTGCAAAATATTCTGCACTTTTTTCGTCATTTCTTTTCAACATACGGAATTGTGGGGCACTTTGTTGTTCAGAAGATTTTCCAGACAATTTATGTTGCTGCTGAGTGTCTTGAAAATTATCATGTTGGTTGAATCCAATGTTATTATTGCTTCCGCCGGAACGTTCCCATAAGCCCTAAAACATTAGTGATTTGAATACAAATATTAATCTTTTTATTAACTGTTAATGCTTTTGTAATATTTTAAAGTAAATTAAATCATCAATTTAACTATCATTTTTTTACTATGTCAAATGCCGTTAAATTAAATGTAACATTTACTAAAAATAAGCAAACTTAAAAAACCGCTTTTAGTCGTCTATTTGTATCAGGTCGTGACAATACTGATCAACGACGACAAAATAGTCGTTCGGAGGGGAATGCTACAAATAAAGGTCAAAACGAAACTAATGTAACTAATTACCAACAGCCAGATATCTCTGTTAAGTTTGTTGATAAATAACGCACCGTTAAAAAATAAATAGAATCTTAACGATCCGGTTGGTTATATCTAATTTTTTTGTATTTAAAACGATAGTAATTTACTTAGTTTTAAATAAATTTACTATAAAAAAGTTTTGCCTTTATGAAATTTAATAAACATGGTCATTAAAAAAACGTTTTAGAACGGTTTTAAGACTTCGCTTTCTGTAAAATTAAAAAAGAAATGAATAAGCATAATCACTTTTAACTACCTAACAAAAGCTGTAAGTAAACCTATTTTTAGAATTTATTGCACAAATTTATTTGTACAATATTAAAAATACCTTTTGATGATCTCCAGAAACTAAATCATCCGTATCATTATCAAAAAAAGTTTCATATTTGTCATTGTGTAAATAAACAATTCCAGAATTTGAATCATTCTCAGAGGGAAATGAAAGCTCCAATCCAAGTATTCGGCGAGAATTTGAAGACTTTGATTTAGGTGCGCAAGAATTTTGCTGTAAATCACCTCGTCCCAAAAAACGATCTTCTGCGTTATAAGAAGACGTAACAGGACCATTACGGGGCACTGACATACCAGAAATATCAGCAGATTGATTGCAATGATTATTACTATTGTATCGATTTCCTACATTATGCTTTCCATTATTAGCACCTCCATTATCGTAGACGTCTATGACACCTGTTTCCAGTGCCATCAGTGAAGGTGGATAATGCGAAGTAAAATTGTTAACGTTTCCAGTATTACCGTACCATCCACCAACAGAAGATGCTCCCACTTGATTATAACCATTTCCATTGTTACCACGGCGGTTATTTTGAGATGAAGCACTAACAGACGAATGTTGTTGAAGATTATTTAATGGTGCATACCTAAAAAATATGATTTATTAAATACATTAAAGTTACTTGCTTTACTTATATATATATAAATTAATTCATTAATTCAACATAATAAGTACCAAAAAATAAAACAATATTTTTAATATGTTGTAAATTAAAACTTACCATCCACTCTCCGATTCGCTTGTATTTCGACTGTCCATACGATAGCGTCCTTGCTGAGTTAAACGCTGCGACGGCTGCGAAGATAACAATGGCTGACGAACTTGATTCGAAAATTTTTGTTGTTGTTGAAAGCTACCAGTACTCTTACCCACATCATCCCAATTTTGCTGATTTGATTTTTCGTCAGCCTGACGGTTACTGTAAGATAAACTTCGATAAATTGAAGATAAAGCTCCGTCTTCAGTTCCACCGCCACTGCTGCCATCAACGCTGTGTCGATAATTTCCAGGAATAGAAATCAGCGAATTATTTTCGCATGATGGTGACGGTTCATCAAACTGATGACGCTGCTGCATTGAAGAATGGGAAGGTGGTGGAGTTGAATAATCGTAATTTCCACCAACGAGAGAATTTCCTTCTAAACCTTCTCGTATATGTGTTGAACGTTGATCAAATCCACACGTCAATACATGATGTTGTTGAACATCTGAATTTTGACTTCCCGAAGTATAACCTGAACACACATTTACTAATAAAATTTTTTCAAATAACCTAAATAGAACAAACCTGTATCGCCACGACCACTTTGCTGTGCACCCGACTGCTGTACTTCGTGGCGCTGATGCTGATGATGATATTGGTTTCGCTGCGCATGATGAGAAGATTCGTTCCCATATTCGCGTTGAGCTGCAACCCCTGTCCCGTAAGAACGTTTTTTGTACGTCGAATTTAAAGCCGTCGTTGATTCGGACAAAAGACGTTGATCTCCATGATTGTCGTAAGCCAATCGTGTGTCTCCTGACTGTCGCTGATTGGAAGACGGTTGACTGTGCACATTTGACTGCACGTAATGCTGGCCTTGATGAGACCCTTAATAAATAAAAAATATAATTTATGAAAAACATTAAGAAAATTATTACCTTGAGCAGCATGGTTTGAGATAGCATGCTTTTGAATAGCAGAAGTTTGAAAAACGTCCGGACTGCTTTCGACAATGTTTACATTGATAGCTGGCTTTGCAGCAGATTGAGTTGAGGTTATCAACGAAAGTCGTTCTTCTTCTCCAGCACCAACTACAACTTTAAAAAATAAAAAACATAATAATAGAGTTGCTGAGTACCAAATTTATTATTGTAACTCTGTAAATTAGATTAAGAACTATTTTTTTTATGTAATTATCAAAAGACAAACAATTAAGCTTAGTACTACTATTACCATTTTTGGTTATAGATGCTGAATTCATTAGCACTATTGACTGTTGCTGTATTGGCTCCTTGGAATCGATCGAAAGTTTCGAAATTTTCTGAAGAAAATTGTATTTTTGACTGGTCTGACGCTGCACATCCGGACCACCATAGTACCGTTCGGGTAGCTTTCGATCCGAAATACGAGGTCCTGCAGCACCAATATAGCCTGCTGAAGATGGCTGAGCCACGCTCGGCAATGGAACAATTGGAACAGCTTCTTCGGCTTGTAAGCCTTCTAAAACTACTATTTAATAAAGACAAAAAATATATAACAAAAAAACTATACTTTGCAACTTTTGTGACCCGTCCATTGCACTTGACAACTTCATCGACACTTCCAAAGTAGGATAATCTCGATTGTCTACGCCGCCACTCGCGCTTACTGGCGTAGATTGTGTTAGACCACCAGATGACGCTTGAGAAATTTGTGAGTTTGCATTTGTCGGTTGAATATTGACATCTGCAGAGATTGGAGGTGTGCTGGCCGTCCGTGCAGTATTGGCAGCTGAGGAGCCGTATGCAGGTTGTGATGGCTTGGCCCAATTCGGACGCAAATCTGGACCACTGCCGCCGCTTGCAAGAGTGTTTAAATCTGATGCACTTCCTCCCTAAAAAGAAAATCAATTCAACGTTTTTTAAAATAAATTTTTTAAGTTAACAAAAATACAATTAACATCAAAATATCTTTTATAAAAGTACTATTTTCAAGTCGATAGATTGTTGCTCTGTTGATTTCGACCATCCTTGACCTCCTTGTGGCACTAGACAAACTTGAGGATCTTGACCATGTTCAGCTTTGAGCGAAGGTAAAGTTGCAGGTTTTGGCATACGCCGGACAATTGTTGATGTTTTCCCAAGAGCTTGAAGGCCGCCATGCTTGCTTGGCCCTAAATTTTTATAAAATAATAAATTTATGGCATATTTTCACAGAATTTTGAGATTAAAAAATAAAAAAACATTTTTAAATTTACAATAAAAAAAACTACCGGAGGCCTTGCTGGCCGCTGTGTTCTTGCCCGAAAATACGCTGTTTACGTTCTGCGATCGATGTTTTTGAATTTGAGCGCCCAAGGCGCCTCTCGACGACATAAGTATAAAATAAATAAAGTGATGGCCGCAAAGTGCCCACAATTCGTTAAAGAAGAATTAAAAGCACCAAATTGGCGATGAGGAGGAATTTTGACGAGTCGGCGAGAAATTCTTCGGGCGCACTAACCCGGTTTTCCACACAAATTGAAGTTTATAAAAGACACTGCTTGTCTTTCTCAGAAACGCTAACTTAAAAAAGCGCGTCAAAAGTTGCAGAATATGAAAAAAGATAAAAACAAAGATCGGTAAGATATACTGGAGCGTAGCACGCCGCAATCAATACAATATTCAGCCACAGAAAAAGAAAGTAGTTCAAAGAAGGTTGGCAAAAAGTCAAAGATAAAAAACGTTGAAGTTCAACAATATAAGCAAAGGTCAAGCACGTTAGTAAACCTATAAAAAAAATCAATTTATAAGATAATATAAAAAAATTTTATGTAAAAGTATTTACTAAATAAATAATTTATTTTGTTAAATATAATAACCAAAAAACATTAATTTAAATTTTGTTAAAAAATATTTGAAGAGAAAAAAAATACATGTAAAAACTAACAAATTTAAACAATAATCCACGGATTTTTAAATGGAATGGAAATCTCACTCATAACACTTTTCGCCTTAAGAAAAACTTCACATGAAAATTTTAAATAAAATGGCCATTTTGTGCCGCAGAATTTAAGCTTTGTTTGGA
>JANSTW010053178.1:0-12288 GCA_027564275.1 Diadocidia ferruginosa
AGCCGCGGTCAACATTTAAATGAAATTATTTTCAAAAAGTAAATGTCATGGACCAATCTAACGTTTCAAATAAAGAAACGATGAGATTTTGCAAATTTTATGCGTTTTTTTTTAAAAAAAGTTCTCAAGCTCTTAAAAAATCACCCTTTATAAGTATATACAAAAATCTATATATTTTGTATTTTCCAAATATAGAACAAAAAGTTGAAGAACAATCCATAATTATATATACTAGAAAAGTCCTTGTGCAAAATATGTACAGATCAATATGTTTTTTGTAAAATTTATGAAAACCATATATATGTAAATATTACATATATCCAATATCCATTATCCATATTAGCATATTACTAAAAAATTATAAAGAAAAATGGTTGATAGTCAGAGAAGGCTTTTCTATACATATTATAACAGCAGTAACACTAACATTATCCGCAGCAGCACTAAAATCAGCCATGTTTTTTACAATAGTGTAAAGTTTTCGCGCTTTTTTATGTTTACTTACATTTTAGCAATTTTCGCTTTATATCTCGCTATTAACTTATTAAGTATCGGAACTTTTTCTTTAAAAAATAACTTTTGGCGAATCTGCGGTATATAGCGAATATTCAACCCTCTATACTGTAAAGGGTCACCCGCTCCTCCACTCGTATACATAATGAAAGGGTAGGCAAATTAAAATTGTTTTGTAGTGTGAACTTAAGAGAGGTCACTGTCCCTTTCAAAATGGGAGGGGCTTAACTTTTGTATAAAAAATATTACTACAACCCTTAGAACTAAAGTTGTAGCTCATCGTTCTCCGATCAGTCTCCAAGAAGTTTTACAAGATTTTTTAGAAGAAAAATTTTATTTGTCTGTCTGCGGACAGAAAGGGGAACGATAGACCAAAACCCTTCAAACTAAAATTGTAGCTCTTGCTAAGCACCTTTCATTAGAATACACACAACCCATATAAAAATGTATTTTTATAAAAATGTGGGGGTTATCCCCCATAAGTTGACATTACAAAAAATTGTATTTTGCCTACTCTTACATTCGGTCGTTTTTGCCACTTTAATCCTTATTCATATAAAAATTATCATATTTCTTTATACTAAAAAAATGATAGTAAACATAGTTTGTAAGTTATATTATAAGAATTTTCTACTTATCGACCGATACATATTTTTTTTCAAAACCTTTTCAAGTTTGGCGGTTCTTTTAAATTAATAAAGTTTAATTTTAAATAATTTAAAAATCTGGCTAGACGTTGTGTATTATAATATAGATGCTATATATATACACATTTTTTGTACAGTATTGAAATTTTGTGTTGTTGTCAACCCATCAATTTATATTAATAAAAACATCGCAGGAAAAAAGGATAACCGACATATAATAAAATCGACGCACTGAATTTCTATATAATATATAATGTAAATTCCTCTGACTATTCGATTTTATGACGTGAAACCGCGGTGTGTTCTATATACACTATATAAAATATGAAAAATCCTATAAATTTTCTAGAAAAATTTACTTTTATGCAGATATTACCATCGGTTACATATTAAATTTACTTTTTTTCGACTGTGAATGATAACGAATTTGAAATTAAGGAACAGGTTAATCGGTCTAAGTGTATATTTTTGTAATATTATTTACTAAAAAATTGTGTTAATTTACTCATACCGACAAAAGTTGCACTATTTCTAGGCTAACCCGTTATCAGTCCAGTTTGATATAAACACCTTTCAGATAAAGTGCCAAATAAGTATTCCTTTAAATCAAACCAATTTTCAAGTAGTTAGCTCCAGCAAATTTTTACAAGATAAAACAAATTATTTCTATTAAATATGTTTAAAAAAACAATAATATAACATAAATATTCACTTTTTGTTGATCGATTAGCTTATTTCTAAATTTCAAATATTATTATATTTAAGTATCATTTACTTTTACGATTCGTTTTTATAATTCGCACGAGCTATGCATGATTCAAGTCATTTGAAGGAATACCAATTTTGCACTATCTCGACACTGAAGACGGGTTAGCATAGATATATTGTTACTTTTGTCGGTATGAGTTAAGACATAATTTTTTTGAAGGCTCAGTAGAAAGCTGACCGATTAGCCTGTTCCTAAATTTCAAATATTGAAAACATATTTTTGTTCAAATAGGATATTTTATATTCGAAAAATTGGATTATTTTTAACCAAATAACTATTTCTGACCATAATAATTCTATTACTGCTAAATATATAATATTATTATCCCTTTTTCATATTTAGCTTTATATAATACATAATATAGATGTTGTTTTTTTTTATTATCGCATAAATTTGAAAATATTTACACATATATAATATTATATAATATTATATGCAACACATAAATTATATTATATTGTCACATTCAATTTATAAAATGTATATATACTAAAATAAATACATCAGAGACCTGATGTGTTTAATATATAATATACAGATGGTTTTTTATGCTAATAATTTGTGTTTAAAATTATTAAAAATATTTTTTTTTACTAATGCATATTACATCAAACATAATATCACAGAGAACATATATACCAGAGACTCAAATGCCTGTATTCATGGCTAGTATCCCAAATGAGAGTATATGTATTAGTAATAATGGTTGGGTTAGGTTTTAGGGCGGAGCTAAGCTAAGTGCTTCGCCGCTATATATATATATATATATATATATCTACTGGGATACCAGAGGTTACGAATGTGTATGTAAAAAATGCATATTTTAATAGGGGAATTGTTTGGCTTTTTAAAGTTATTAGTGTCTTCGATAATATATATATAGATATATTTATTTTTGTCGTTCATATTTCAGAATCATCAGTCTTTGTCAGTATCGTGACATATATATTATATAACTACTCAATAACACCTACAGATATTGTTTTACGTGCATCGCGTAAAAGCACATGACTAAGTTCATTCGAAATCAATAGTAGCACTATCTGTGGGGGTTCTTGAATAGTTACATATGTCAAGGCACTGACGAAAAGTGTCGATTCTAAAATATGAATGCAATAACTGAAGCCAACTTTTTGAAGATTTCAAATACAATATATAATATATAATATATTCAATATAATAATTCGTAAGGATTATTTGAGTATATGGCCTAATAGTGAAGCAATACGA
Source organism: Diadocidia ferruginosa (assembly GCA_027564275.1). NCBI lineage: Eukaryota > Metazoa > Arthropoda > Insecta > Diptera > Diadocidiidae > Diadocidia > Diadocidia ferruginosa. The sequence continues at coordinate 3,160 of JANSTW010053178.1, forward strand.
ATGTTTAAACAAAAAATATTAATTAATTATTAAATATAACAAAAAATATTTTCATATATCCATATATTAAAGAAATTATTTAAACTATATAGGTAGACCTTAAAATTATGTTAGTTTTTGGCAGATGTAGATCTTAAATTAAAAATCCTTTAAGCATAATATGAATAAAAATATATTTTATAATTAGCAAAATTTTTATTTCCAATATAATTAACTTTTATTTATTTTTTTTTTACAGTTCGACAAGAGAATGAAAGACTCATGCAAGAATCTTTAAATCGTGCTAAATTTGCGAAAAATTTCACTGAAGCTGCGCCGCTAGCAACTACTGGTGAAGAAATTCCATAACGATATTTTAATAAATTCTATTCATCATCCTTGATGTTTTCTTTACAACAACAACATCACCATCACCACAAACAACCTTTGATCGATAGATTACTTTTATTATCATACATCATCTTTATTTTGTAAAATAAATCAAATTTATATGGACATTCATATGGGATGGAAAATTATTATTACAAAAAGTTAAGTATATAACAAAATTTATTCAACAAAAATCCAGAAAATTGTTATGCGACTATATATACGATTTAAATAATGATTTAAAATAAATACAATTTTAGATAAATATATATTAAAATACAGGATAATAATAATTATGTATATATAAAAAAATGTTAAAATTTATTAAATGTGTTAAAAAACAAACAAACAGATGATACACTAACTATATATACCCTATACGATATTTAAATAAATGTTTAATTTGTATCGTGTTTATATATTGTTGGTATATGTAAAATAATTATTTATGTAAACTGCAGTTTAGTAGGGTACATAACACATATTATGTAAAATGTTTTTTTTAGAAAATCTAAAATATGCCAGAAGAAATCAAAGGGAAAGAAAATCCTAAACAATCAATATACACGCAGAATGTGGATAAGATATAATCCGAGTCAAATAAATTTGTAGTGCCAAATAATTCGAGTAACCTAGGCGGCATACTAAACAAACTGTGTTTAATAAACAATTTGTGTCAATATAAAAAAAAGTTATTTATATAGTGAAATTTGCTTATACAATCAGATTTTTTTTCAAACTAAACAAAAAATTTATTAAACTTTTTGCAGACACTTGAATTGAAATAACTGATTAATTTTACCATTGCGACTTAATTTTTTTAATTTTAATTATGTTAGTTAAATTAAATCTACCAGATTTTTTTTTTAATATTGGTTCAAATAAGCCTGATATAGCCATCAATAATTTTTTTTTAAACAAAAAGTTTGTTTAGTATGCCGCCCAGATAAATACTACTTTTTTTACATTAAACTATGTTATTCTAAATAATTGATTGTAAACAAAAAGCATTTACTTTATATGAGATTAGACACGAACAAAATATGATCCGATGTTTGGACATTTTCATAAGAAATTTAAAAATCACTGAAAATCTAATAAATATAATATAGACAGATATCATACTTTGTTGTGTTGGGATGAACAATCTTATTTTTTTTATTTTTTATTAAGTTATAATTTAATATACAAATCAAAATGTTGCTTTCGTCAAGAACGAAAAATTCGCATATATATCTAATAATAATAATTGAATATAGATGACCAAAAACATCACGATTCGCATTTGCAAAGAATCTGGATATATATAAAAATCGAAAATCTCAAAAGTGTAGTGTTATAAAGAGTCAGTCCTATCGCTGATGAAGTTAAAAAGAAACTCACTTAAACATCGCTGCTTAACCCACATTTTTTAGATAAAATTCACAATATATAAAGTTTAATATATGACATAAATTTTTTTGACCATAAAATGTAGAGCAAATTATAAAAAATATAATGCAATTATCTGAATTTTATGAAATTTTACAGATCCATCAATTATCTTTAAATTCATTTTTAAATGGCTAAGAAAACGGTTATTCTTTTAATCAAATTTATTTCAATATCTTTGATTTACACTTTAAATCAACTCTGCGAAATATTTTTTTTTATCATATATATTTTTTGAAATTTCAAAGAGAAGTCCACGATTTCATTAAATTATTTTTTACATTGAATTTTACATAATTAGTAATTATTTTCAAATTATTTAGTAAATCTTATCTTATCCATTGCCCTAACTCTGATATATTCATTTAATTGATGTTAGGTAAAAATAAAAAGTGATATATTAATTTCGACAATGTTGTATGATTTTTGAATTCTTTTTAATTTTTGTTTTTATTGTTTCTACTATGGTTAAGGTAAAAAATGATATCAATAGCTAATATCTATATATATACTTTCAGACTGTTCTCTATATACCTCCCCTATCTGAAAATGATAAAAAAATCATTAAATTTACTGACTAAGGCTTATTCTTATTTTTTTGTTAGTCCAACTCCTCTATTTATAGCTAAAGGAACAACTTATATGTTTATTACAATGTTACAATGACTAAATTATTATATTAAACTAAATAAATAGTTTAAAACTTTTAATTGTAAACTGTATTTTTTTTCACTTCAATGCGACAAAATTTAAAACGCGATGACAATCGGATGCACATTATTTGTTGTACATACTAAATAGTAAACAAGACAAAGGATGTGTTATGGTATATGCATATATTTTAAAACAGTCCTAATAAATTAGTTTGAGAAAATAAAATCTACATCAACATCGCATATTCCATAATATTATATATTTAGTAGTACAAATACATCGCAGCTATTTTATTATCCATTTTATATCCTTACATTAATTTATTTACTTTAAAGCTCTATATATGATACAAAATTTTAAAATTCGAGTTAAATAAATATACACACAACATTCGGTTTATGTATATTTTCTGAAAAATAAGATTATTACGTCATATGAGAGTGTATATTTGTTTCAGTGGCGAGCGCTCATAAAGCTCTATATACACTGTTCATGAAAAATTGTGGTAAAAAACGAAAATTACAAAAAGTTCTCTAAAACACATGTTCACAGTTTTAAACGTATTAATTGTTACTGATTATGCTTTTCCGAATTTTCAGTAATATTTTTTCTCATTTGAACAGCAAAAGATGGCATGACAAAACACACTCATAGACATAAAGCCCATAAGCTTTAATAAGTTTAAAACCCATTAAATCACACAAAAACTATTTATTGGTTTGTGTCTTTGCTAAAAAATGATAAAATTTAACTTCTAAAAATTATACACAAAGCGATGAGATATTTTGGCTGCAATGTCGCGTTTAGAATTAGAAAAAAATACTTGTTAAAGCTTTTGGGCGTTATGTCTTTGGGTGTTATGGCATGTCACTATATTGATTTTACAGACTTGTTTACTCACTTTTCTGCAGCCCAACTCAGCAAATCTACGCAGTTTCATCACTGATTTGTTTGCAAAACATATTAACACATTATTACCCCTCTATATATGCGAAGTGGGTTAATGTTTGTATAATATATATAAATATTAGGATTGCCAATTTTCATTTGAAAAAAAATGAAAAAAAAAATCAGAATGCTTTTTCTCAAAAAAGATTGGCTATAATCTTAAAAGTGATTAAAACTTATTTCTGTTAAAATTTTGCTCGAAATTGATAAATATTTTTATTTAAATTTTGAATTTAAAATACAATTTTTTCTCATCGAATAATATAATAATGTAAAAATGACAAGATTGTCCTATATACAACCTGACGAATAGTATGTACAAATTTCTAGTCGTCCTAATATAATATTTTATATGAAAAACATTAAGGAAAATACTTTGAAAAGTTTAGTTTTGTTTTGTATCTACATATAGATTTTTTGTCTGTTAAATGTGAAAATTTATCTCAACTCGTATTTGTCAACATCATTTTTGGTTTGTCATTTTTTTTTAATTATATTAAACGCATATTTAACATGTATTCTATACACAGCATTTTCTATATAATATAATAATCTTATATACGAAATTTGAAGGAAAAAAACCTTTATATAACTCTAAACTTGCGTCTAATTTAATTCTTAAAATAATCTTTTATTCAAATTCTATACAAAATTTAGTTATATACGAAGATACTGAACCTTTTAGCATTTTATTTGTTCCACATAAATTTAATTATAAAGGAAAAGTTTTAATTATAAATTTTTAGATGATTTATGTGTAAAAACCGAATATTCTACATATACCTATATAGTCCATCAATGAATTATTATAATTTTTTCTTATCAAGAACATCTCTAAATTAAAAATTTCATAAATTCCTTTATAAAATATAAATAGCCAAAGTTTTTGGAAATTATTTATTTTATATACTAACCTGTGCAGTCTTATAATAATAATATTTTACCTTAAAACAATATAAATTATAATATTTCGAAAGCCAGTCATTTTTGGCAAAAGTTTTTTTTTGTTTACGGAAAGCTCTTTATACATTATTATATACAACTAAATCAAGAGTTTTATTTATTTATTTTATATAGCATCTTATACTTAGACAAACTTTTATTTATACAGACATCTAACACAGATTTTAATTCCCTTGTATAAACAAATAGTGAAGATATATTTTATATATAACTTGTCGAAATAACTCATATAACTGCGATAAAATAATTAACCAACAATCGGAAGTATTGGGCCTGAAAAATGTGTTGTTCCAAAAATTGGTTAATTATAATATTTAGATCTCTATATACAATAATTCATGCACTGCTATATAATATTATGCGATAATATCAAAGTGAAAATTGAAAATAAATATTATATAATATTATATTATATAAAATGCCATTAGCTTATATAAACCACATTGTAGATTATTAAATTTATATAACCAGCAGATTAAATCCTTGAAATAATCTTGCTCGCAAAATATTATAATGTAGCGAAATAATATACTTTACGTACGCAAACATTTTGGTTAGCATTATTATATAATGTATTTTATATTTTAATCTTTACGTATTTATTTTTACAAGAATTTTATATTTAAATATCACAAAAATTAATTTAATGAAGTAATCGAATCCAAAAGGGAGATAGTGCTTTTAAAGTCTCATTATAAAATATCTGTGGCTTTTTGTGTAACGATGCACCAATTTTAAATTATAAATATGTTCTTATTTTTTAATTACTGTTTACTTCAATAAAAGGTGGCTAAAAATATTTGGGATATAGTCAACAATTCTAGAAGCAATGATTTAAATTTTAAAATTTAATTACTTGCCGAGATCAATATATCAATTCAATATATTAAGAACATATAAAGAGGTTTTATATCATTGCTCTGTTTGTTTCTTCTGCATCATCAGTCAGTCTCGATACGAACATAAAAGTATTTATAACAAATATTTTGATTTTCCAAATATTTAATTGGAAATATGTCTTTAATAGTTTTTTACAACTAAGTTTAGAATAATATATATCCCCGTAACGCACATAACCGTCACGTACATAACAAATATTTAAATAGTCTAATATAGCTTGATCCACGAAGTAAATATTTTTTTTATATTATTTACATGTATCTTCGAACTTGTAGTATTAGGTCTTTACCTTTACATAAAGAACACATTTTCCTTTTTTCGACCGGTAATTTGAAATATTTGTTAATATTTTAAAACAGGCTAATCGGTCTAATTCAAAGAAAAGCTATACTCAAATAAATTAGTTAGTCGGCTTGTGCAAAGCGTACCTTTCTTCGCCAAGCCTTGCAAATTTTTGTTAACTTTTAGAAAAAAAAACTATGTTTTTTCTAAAAACAAATAATCCATGAAGTAATAATGTATGTAAATAATTGCTATAGAAGGCAATTTTATTTGTTGATTTTTTCGACCAATTCGGTCAATTTAAATTTTTGAAAAAAATTCCCTTATAATTCTACGATTTTTCTAATTTTTTCTCAAACATAATTTAATTGACCTAACTCGATAGCAAATCGATAGAGGCTTGCAAAACAATGATATTGATATAGAAGGCAATTTTATTTGTTGATTTTTTCATCCAATTCGGTCAATTTAAATTTTTGGAAAATATTCCTTTATAATTCTACGATTTTTCTCAAACATTTTTTAATTGACCTAACTCGATAGCAAATCGATAGAGGCTTGCAAAACAATAATATTGCTTTAGGAGTCAATTTTATTTGTTGATTTTTTTCATCCAATTCGGTCAGTTTAAATTTTTGAAAAAAAAATCCCTTATAATTCTACGATTTTTCAAACATTTTTTAATTGGCCTAACTCGATAGAAAATCGTTAGAGGCTTGCAAACCAATGATATTGTTATAGAAGACAATTTTATTTGTTGATTACTAAATAGTACAAGCCTTAATTTAGGTCAAAATAGTCAAATCGCCGGGACCATGTTTTTTTCTCATTTTATGATGCCCTGATTCAGAAAAACTAGAAAATAAAAAGTGTCCGTCTGTCCGTCTGTCGGTCCGCAAATTTTCTAGACACAAAAATGAGTTGAACTAGTCGACGGATTCGACCAAAATTTGGTCAGGGTGAGTTTTTTGAGGTCCCATTTTTTGGTATTGCATTTGGGATCTATAGGTCAAAGGGAAGGAGGGGCTCCTATACGATTTTATGGTTAAAATGGCTGATTATATAAAGAAAGTTATTCACCATAGCGGCCGTATTTAGCCAAACCCCTTCTAATTTTGGTGAAATTTTCAGAATTTGTTCTTTATTAAAATTCCGTTAGGATTACCCACTTCAGAATTAGGGAAATTCTAATATTTTGCATATTGTACTAGGTATATTAATTACCAGTGGCTAAATATATCCCAAATCCTTCTGATTTTGATGAAATTCGTTAGATCCTTCTTTTTTGCATGCCGTTAGGATGACCAACTTCAGAATTAAAGGGATCCTAACATTTTTACATATTGTACTAGGTATATTGACCACCAGTGGATACTTCTATCGGTGTATATAGGGCTGTATTTATAAACTTCTTAAGCTTTAAAGCTTTTTGTTTTTTCAACTAGTGATAAAAAAAACTGCGTATTGATCCAATTTTGTCTTACAGTTAAATTTTTTTAACTGAAATAGTTAAATTGATTGTAAAACTATAAACTTTAAAGTCATGTTTCCTCTTAGTAAATATTTACGCTTCGTGCCTGATTTATGTATGATTTATCTGATTTATGTATGTGTATTGCTATCGTAAACTCCAAATCAAACGTTATATATATTTCTGGAAGAAATAATATATTTTATAAAAATTCCATATAAATATTGAAGATGCCTCCTGCTGCTTCCTATATATAAAATATATACGCATATTATTCAAATTTACAATAATATCAAATAACTTTTGATTTGATTGAGAATATATATAAAGTTACGTGTCATTTAAATATCAATTTATATATTTGATTGCAAATTTAAATAAAAAATAAAATAATAGAAAGCTAATTTGTTTTATCACATTATAAAATTTATTTGAAAATATGCCAAATAATTTTTATAAACGGTAAAGGTATTTTTGAGAAAATAAACACTCAATATTAAGATTCCCTTTTTATATTTTTATTTGTATATAAAGGTATGAGTGTACTTTAGATTTAGAGTAAATAAGAAAAGTTGAAAATTTTATATACAGCAAATATAATGTAGGTATTTATTTTTTCAAGCCAAAGGAAAAAAAAGCATCGCTTCTCTGTCAAAAATAACATCATCCAAAAAGACATTAATAAATATAAACGTTTAGCTATATTACAATATTACATGTTTTAGAAGAAAAATTTCTTTGTTAAACAAAAATATTTTTATTTGTTTTTCTCGGGAAATTTACATGTTATATCTATAGACTTAGTATGGTGGTTCGGTTAAAATATTGTAAAATAAATTATAAGATATTTTCCGCATACGAAGTTTTATAGTCAATCAAGAAAATTCTATCTTCACCTTTATAGTTGGATATCATAAAATACCATACCAAGCAATAAGCTTATATAAAGTGAAAGCTATAAAAAATTATAATACCCTGGAATGGGAATCGCTTTAGTATTTTTATCCATTAAAAATTTAATAAAATTCTCTTGAACGATTGATGCGATTTTTGAAATTTGTATTTATAAAAAATTATGAAGAAATTCGGTTCAGTTTTTTGTTTAACATTTTATTGAATAATTTAAATTGGAATTTTTTTTCTATCGATGGAAAATTATTCAACAATAAAATGTAGAAATTATGGGAATTTGAAGCCTTTAAAGTGTATTTAAAATGATATTATATGTTCATTTGACCACATAGGGTTTTTCAATCAACCCATGTCACATTTCATCCGCATATTCTATTATATAAAATTGAAATATTTTCTATTATAAGATTTTCTATTTAAGGGTTTTGATATTGAATAGATTTAAAAATTCGGCAGTTTATTTCATTTAAATTTAAATCAAATATTATTTTAATAGACTGTTTTTTTAATTTAAAATTTTAATAAATTTAAAATTTTAATTCTTGAAATTATTTGTAGGTCCAAAAAAAACAAATTCAAACAAAAATTAAAGTAATTTATAAAATTTTGTTTATTATGATATTTTTTTAAAGCTAATTTTTTTTCAATAAACGAAATATCTTTTAACGATGACAATTATCAAGCTTTTACTGAAGCATCTCTACATATTTTTATATGTCAGCGACAAATTATTTTCACACTAAAAACCTATAACTCAACCAAAAAAAATAATTAAAAAAAAAATCTCGTTTAAAGCCAATAAAAATCCAAAATTTAACATAATTAAACATCTGTACCTATTGGCGATAATGAAAAAAATAAATATTAGGGTGCGCGGTGATGAATTATAATATTCACGTAATAGAAATTTCGCAGTATTTATAAAATTCCGAATTATTTACATAAAAATGTTATACTTTTTTATGACAATGACTGACATCAGGCGGTTTTTGAAATCGTATGGCATTTTTTTTAAATCAATATAGCACATAATGGTCTCCACATCAAGGGCATGTTAAGAAGAAGAAAATGCATGTAAAAAATGTAGCACACATAATAAAAAAAATCGGTCCGAGAGCTCCAGTATAACTGGGATGCTGCTTTTACTATATTTTAATATTTGAAAACTGACACAAACCAAAATATTCTCTATTAGTTCA
>JANSTW010053189.1:0-12286 GCA_027564275.1 Diadocidia ferruginosa
ATTATATATATTAAATATCATATACTTTGCTCTTATTTATTATTTAGGGTGTATAATATTTTGTTTCTGATTCTGACTTACTCAACATATTTGTGTTCCACGTTTTATTTGTTATGTCTAGACCGAAAGAACACCCTAAATATATATCGATTGACAATAATTCCTGACCTACAATAATAAACCATTTCTATAGGTGTATTTAAAATTATCGGTATTTCCGGTCGCCACAATTACTCCCCTCTCTCAATAAAAAATGTCCCTATTTTTTGCATCATGTATATGTTATACGGAATCGTCTTTGTTATATTTTATTTATTTATAATATATATATTAATTGTTGGTTATTTATGTATTTGAATATAGTATGTATTTAAATTTTCTTTCATTATAATTATAGTTATTAATAATTCTTTCCATAAATCCAATCTTATATCTTACTTAAGAATTTCGTTAATATAGAATATTATAATTATTATATTTTATTCGACATCAAAATTATTCTTACTATATAATTTTTTTTTTTTTTTTTAGTCTATGTATGCATTTGCTTTACTCAGTTTTTTTTTTTTATTTAGTTAATTTCTTCTACTATATCCAATAGTATTTACGTATATATATGAATAGATTATTATGATTAACATTATATTTTTCTACTACATCTAATAGTTTTACGTGTATAAGTATAAGATTTTTTTTTTTTTTACTGTTATTATTATAATTTCTACAACATCAAACAAAAATTTTCTTACCAGAATTATAGTTATATATATTTTTTTATTACATACAATAAGATTATTATTTTTACCTTTTCGAAATTTTTATTTTTCAAATATTGTTATTCTTAAAATACTTTCTATTACAAAAATTTCATTCATTTTTTTTTTTTTACGTTTATATATGAGTTTCATTTACATATTGTTCTACAACATCAACATTTTATTTTTCCAAATAATTGTTATTCTTTAAATAATTTTCTATTCTTCTAATATTTTTCAATTTTTCTTGAATTTCTTAATGTATATATGAATTTTCTTTACATATTGTTTCTACGACATCAACATTTTTTTTTTTATATATATTCTTAATGATACCTTTTTTTTTTTATTTTTCATATCTTACATCATTTTTTTTTTTAATTTTTTCCAATAATTGTTATTCCTATTTATTACTTTTTATAATTTCTCATCTCCATATGCATTTCTTTTGCACGGATGGTTATTATTGTATTTCTACACAAAAAAATTCTTATTGTTATTTTTAAATATATACGAATATAAGTATGCATTTCTTAGTATGGATAGTTATTATCATAGCTAGCTATAAAGTGCCCAATATTCCTAATATATATTTATATGAGTATTGAACAACTTTTCTATGACATTAATTAATTCTAAATATATATTATGAATTCTCACTTTTACAGATTATTACTATTAATTTTTTATATATGCATTTTATTTTATTAAATCATTTTTTTTTTTATTTTTTTATTTAAGTTCAATTTCATTTTCTTTACGATGTCTTGATGCGCTGACCACTATTTGTACGGCTCTTTTCTTGATATTGAACCATTTTCTCCAGATAATACACCCGATGATTATTATTATTAACATCAGAAACAGTGTAACCCCAATCGTTATGGTATGTGAATTTCTTATAATTTCGTCTTTACGTCTCCTATCTTCTGCTGCCAATTCTTCTAAAACTACGTTCCAATCGTCACCCATCTCTTGCATATCTTTATTGTAATTCTCGAAGTCTTTCATTATTGTTATGGTTTTATTACTGGTATCATCTTGCTTGATTTTTGAATATTTTATTATTGTTGAATTCCACCACTCCAGCTGTTTCGTGTCTATCTCTGCTTCTGTTATCTTTATGGTTTTTGTCGTTGTTTCTATTGCGTATAATATGATGTTCTTAAAGGACAGCTCACATGAAACCCCCAATTTAATGATTGATATTTTAGGTAATTTTATCCATTGAATTTTTGAATTACCACATTTAGATACAGCTTCTATCTCTTCGTGTAATATAACCAACCAATGGTTGTCATTACCCATTCGAATAATATTCTCCTTCATATCGATGATTTTGTAGTTGCATTCTCCTTCTATAGATTTTTTATCATATAATGTGATCAAACAATTTTTGCTTCCCTTAGTCCACTCTGGTACATCTCTCGGGCAGATGTCTTCTCCGTCGCTCATCTTTAGACATTTATTTAAATCTGCATCATTTAATAATATATATTTGTGTTCTACTTCATTATAAGCCAAGTAATTATACATATTGTGTAAAATTCTCGCCTTTCCTCTTACTTGTAACTGTGGCAATAAATATACTTTGTTTATTGTATATTTATATCTAGTTGTTTTTGGAATGGTAATTTGTACCCATATCTCTTCGTCGATTTTTGTATAATGTACATCTGTCATTTCTAGCAACACTTGAAATTTTATGAATTCTTTACTTAAATCCATATTTTTTAACACTTCGAAATACAACTCTTTTAGTGACTTCTCATCTAATAAATCCGGATGTAATTTATTTAAACGTAAATATGTTAATATTTCTTCAAAATCAGTTTGCCTTTCCTGTATTGCCATTAATTCCATGGTAATAAGAGTCTCCATTTCCACTATTAATAGTCTTATATCGTTTTTATGATTAGCACCTGAATAATCCTTGCTTATTTGTTTTACTTCTTTTTCCAATTTTAATATTCTATTTTGATCATGAATAATTGATTTTTTCATTTTATCAAAATTAGAACTAGTTAATATTATTTGTTTTTTTGTAATATCGAACGTCTTGTCGTCTCTTTTCTCTAATTTCTGCATTCTCGAGTATATGTCCTTGGCATCGTCTGCGTCCATAGTACCAAATAATAAATTTTGGAGGGTACCTACCACATTAAGTAATCCTCTTTTACGTCTATTATTAAATTGTCCATAATTCACATCAATTTTATGTCTTACTCTTTTTATTAGATTGTCTATTAATATTATTGAATTATTACAAGCTCGTGATAAGTCATCTCTCTTTATTTTTCCACATAGATATCTTATGTGAGTTTCACTAATATTCACTATTTTCATAATGTTCTCATATACTGGTATTTTCATTTTTGTTATAATGACTATTTTCTCATTATAGAAATGTGCTTTTCTGATTGATTCAAAAATAATTGATTTGTTGGCTATTGTTTTAACTTCTGTCGACGGAGAATCAACCTCTTGATTAGCATATGTCATGTCCCGCACTGAATAGTTTCTTATCACTACAGCAATAATGCACAATATTACTAGCTTCATTTTAAATGTCTGTTAGCTTTTTAATTTTTCACTACTTATTGTTTTTAATTATTGTTATTATGTCTTTGTTTTTATTGTTTTTTGCACTTGTGAAACTTTATTGTTCGTTTTTTTTTTACCACTGTTTTTTATTTATGTTCACCTTTGATTGTTTTTTTTTTTTTTACTACTTATTGTTTGTTTTTTATATTCTATTCGATTGTTTTTTCACCTCTATATTTTGTCTAAGTATACAAAATTTGTTGTTTGGTTTCTTTTATATTGTTTTTTCACACCTTTATTGTTTTTCCAAGTATCTTTTTATTTTTATTCACCTTCGATTGTTTTAAACACTTTATTGTTTTTTTTTTTTTTTATTTTTACCTTCGCTTGTCTAGTTATACCGGTATTGTTTTTCCAATTATTCACCCCTTGTTGCTTGATTTTTGTTTATTCACCTTCGATGATTGTTTCGATGTTACCAATATTTCTTGTTCGTTGTTTGATGTTTTATCTTCTTTTGGCAATGGTTTGTTTTTCTTTTCTTAAAATTAAACTTATTTCTAAAAAATGCATAATTATAATTTCTTAGTTTACTTATATAAAATAATAATTTAATCATTACTATTTTTATCTATATTATTATTGTATATAAGTTTTTTTTTTTTTTATATTATATGTATTTCAAAAATTATTAGTTTTTATTATTTTTTCTTAATTATTTTAAAAATTATCAATTATTTTTCATTCAAAAAATATTTTCAATCGATTAACATGCACTCTCTTCTTTTTATTTTTAATTAAAATAGAAACATTCACATCATTGTGAACTTCTATAATCTCATATGGTCCTATCCAGATCTGTGATAACTTCCCTGTTCTAACTACATTTTTTAATAGAACTTTATCTCCTATATGAAATTCTTTTATATTCAATTTTTTATCATAATTTTTCTTTGATCTTTCTTTAGCCATTTTTAAGTTTTCTCTGGCCTTTTTATGAGATAATTGAAGTTTGTATCTTAATTCTTGAAAGTAAGAATTATGATTATAAATAGGTTCTGGAGGTCTTTTTAAATTTGACGGGATTTCGGATGTAAATCCATATAATAATTCCATAGGTGTGAACCCTGTACCCTCATGTATTGTGTTATTGTATGCATGTGCTGCACACCTTAATAAAGTATCCCAAGTATTTGGATGTTCATCTACAAAATTTCTTAAATAACTACCTAACCCTGAGTGTTGTCTTTCTACAGCATTTGTTTGTGGGTGATACGCAGTTGTTCTTAACTTTTTTATACCTAATAATTTACACATCTCTTTAAAAACTTCTCCTACTAAATTTGCACCCTGATCTGTTATTAACTTTTTGGGTATGGTATATCTACTAAATACTCCATCAAACAAGGCCTTAGCTACTGTCTCTGCCTCTTGGTCTGGTACTGGTACTAAGTCTACAAATCTTGTAAGATCGTCTACCATAGAGATAATATGTTTGTTTCCCTTTTCTGTACTAGGCAAATTTATAACTAGATCAACGAAAACTTTTTCAAACGGTCTTTGAGCGATATCTGTTATTACTAACGGCATTTTGGTTTCTCTTGAATGTTTATTTACTTGGCATTTAGGACATCTTCTAATGTATCTTTCCACGTCTTTTTTCATCCCTTTCCATTTGAATCTGCTTTTCAATCTCTTATATGTTTTGCGAATGCCAAAATGTCCTCCTAGCACTGTATCATGGTAGTCATGTAATAATGTTTCTATATCTTCCGGTTCTTTGATCTCAATAACGTCTTCAGTTAGATTATCCTTCCTATTTATATCTACGTTTTCTTCCTCTTCTTCACTACTAACTTCTTCTTTATTTTCTCTTTCATCTATTTTTGACTTTTCTTCTTCTTTCTGTAACTCTTTTTGTTTTTCACTACGTGTTAGCACAACGAAAGCATTATTATTACTTGAAATATCTTCTGTGTCCTTTATATTTTCTTCTTCTAGAGATTCCTCTATTCTAGATAACGCATCTGCATTTGCTATCTTCTTTCCTTTCCTATACTCGATGATGAAGTCATATTCAGATAGTTTTTGGCGAAATTTAGCCATTCTTGATGTCACGTCCTTATTTTTGTATATTCCGGCCAATGGTTTGTGATCTGTTATTATCTTAAATTTACTCCCCAACAAATAACATTTGTAATTATTGGTAGCCCAAACTATTGCTAACATTTCTCTATCTGTTGTGCTGTAGTTTCTTTCCGCCTGATTTAATGTTCGTGATGCATAACCGATTGGTCTTTCTTCTTGTTCTAGAATGGCTCCTAATGCTGATCCACTTGCATCGGTTATCAGTGTATATGCTTTATTTATGTCCGGATAAGCTAGAAGAGGAGGATTTGTTAGACTATCTTTTAATTTATTGAATGCTAATTCGCACTTATCACTCCATATGAATTTAACCTCGTTTCTGGTTAACTTCGTTATAGGTTCAGCTATTTCAGAAAATCCCTTTATGAATTTTCTATAGTAGTTTGCTAGTCCCAAAAATGATTGCACTTTTTTAACATTTTTAGGGACGGGAAATTTTTTTACACATTCTACAAGCCTATCATCTGGTGACACTCCATTCTCCGAACATTTGTGTCCCAAATAGATTATCTCTTTTTTTAAAAATTGACATTTTTCTAAATTGATTTTTAAATTGCTATCTCTAAATCTATCGAACACCTCTCTTAATTTCGTATTATGTTCTCCTAAATTTTTAGCAAAGATTACTACATCGTCCAAATATACGAAACATCGAATGCCTTGAAGTCCCGTTAAAATACAGTTGAGTAAATTCTGAAAGAATGGACCAATGGTTTTTAAACCAAACGGTGCGTTCCTATATTGGTAGTGTCCAAAGCTGGTACTAAACGCCAATTTTTCCCTATCTGCTGGATCTACCAAAACTTGATGGTAACCTTGAGCTAAATCTAAGGTTGAGAAGTACCTAGAATGACCTAACTGGTCCAAAATTTCTTCTATTCTGGGTAATGGGTAATTATATGGGACACATATTTTGTTTAACTCTCGAAAATCCACACACATCCTATAATTCTTTTCCCCTGATTCATCCTTGGATTTCTTCGGCACCAAAATAATTGGAAAATTATACGGGCTTACGCTAGTCTCAATAATATCGTTTTCTAATAATTTTTCAATTTGTTTTTCCACTTCGTTTTTATGTTTATCTGGAATTCTATATTGTTTTTTATATATAGGACCTTTTCCTTCAAGTAATGGTAATTTAAAAAGAGCTGCATTAGTATGCGTCATTTTATCACCTGGTAAATTGAATATATCATTATATTCTTCACATATTTCTAGCAAAAATTTTTTTTCAAACTCTTTTAGATCTTTATCCAAAGTTAGTGTCTCTCTTAACAACTGTATTCTATCCTGTTCTCCTCCTGCGATACACCTTTCTCTTTTTTCTTCTATTTCCTCTTCTAACTCTTCAAAGGCTATTAAGTCTTCGTTAATTATAACCTCTTCCATATTTGCGTTTAAAATACTTATGTTTATCGAATTATTTACTGGAATATCTATACTGCTTCCCAAGAAAACTCCTCTAGTTAACTCTTTCGCTTCACATAAAATCATTTTATTTAAATTTCTCGCTTTAATGCTTACAACATTCTCTGACCTGGGGGGTAATTTAATTACGTCTTGTTTCATTAGTCCACTTATCTTCAATCTTGTGTTTTTTCCTTGTACCCTTTTATATATTAACATTTGCGCTTCAGAACCATATTCACTTTTTAAATTAGTTTCTTGTACTTTTTCGTCGCTACACCACCACCATTTTCCTTCTCTACCCTTAAATACTATTATATTATGTCCCATGTTATGGTCTCTTCCCATATGTATAACGATCGCCCTTATTGCATAATTTACTTCTTCATCTTTATTGTTATGTGTTTTCAATTTTATTATTTCACTAATTCCTACGTAATCTTTATTTCTTTTCTGTATTGGTGATCTATTTATAACCACTTTTATAATATCTGGTAATTCTGCGAACTCGCTTCTAGTTATGACCTGGTCATACATTGAGCATATTTCACATCGGTAATTTTCTATAATAGCTTCTTGACCTTGTTTATTTATTAATTCGTTTAAATCTTTATTGTTTTTCGGTGAAATTATTATTTCCAAAAATCCTTCTTTTAGCGATTTTTCATTTCCACAATCCAAACAATTATTGGTATGTAAGTATTTTCCCATAAATTTGTTTAAAATCTGTTCCCTTTCGTTTTTATTTTCTTTAAAAACTTCTCCAAAAATGAGGCCGAACATCTCGTTCGCATCTCCTTGTAATCCTTTCAAAATTTGCGGATATATTTTTCCCATTTCAAATATGAACTTCCAAGGATTTACCGCCTTCTCTTCTTGTTGCATATCGATTATTATTCCCATAAGCGTATTAGTTATAGCCCCATTTCCTTTTATAAATTTTCGTTTAAACCAGTTGCTCACTTCTGGTAAATTGCAAAAAATTTGTAAATTGACATTAATGTAACATGTATTTCCCAAATTTGTTAAACCTCTTGGAGCTTGATCCACTCGAAAATGATTAATAGTCCCTAACCCTGCGACGGTTTCAGCAATTTCGTTATTTTCTTTAGGATCGTTTAAAATTTGTTTATTAACTGGTTTAACACCCCTCATTTTATTTTCTTCTGTATCATCCTCATACTTGCTTATATTATTATTATTCAATGTGTTACCACTTTTTATCTCATTTTCTTTATTTTCAATGTCTTCATCCCTCCATTCATTTCTAATTATATTTTCATTTATATATTTTTCATTACCATCTTCTAATGTATCCCTACTAACATTTTCACTATAAGCGTCGATGTTTTTCTCACTGATGATTATTGAACTATCTCTTATTTTAAATAAGTCTTCTAACAAATTATAATCAATTCCATCATACACTTCGGTTTTTATTTTATTATTTTTTATTTTCTGTTCCTTCACAATTTTCTTTTTATATATTTTATTTAGAATCTTTGCTTTCGATTTCTTTAACTTCTCTTCTTCTTTACCAATGTTTTTAAAATGATCGACCTTTGACATATGAATTTCTTTTTTACAACCCGCAGCGACGGGTCCTTTATTTTCCAACTCATTTGTCTTATTGGTGCATTTCATTTCTTCATCTTCTATATCCATCTTATTATTATTTATTTTCTGTTTCTTTCTTTTATTTAATTCATTTCTATCATTACCCTCAATTTTTTTTATTTTTTCCCTATTTCCACTAATATCCTTGAAATGATCAAACTTTGACTTATAAATTTTATTTTTACAACCCGCAGCGACGGATCCTTGCTTTTCAAACTCATTTGTCTTATCGGAGAATTTCATTTCTTCTTCTTCTATCTCTGGTTTAGTATTATTTATTTTCTGTTTCTTCAATTTATTTTTATTTAACTCATCTTTATTATTAACTTCCCTTGTTTTTATTTTTTCTTCCTTTTCACTAATATCTTTAAAATTAACCTTCTTTGACTTATTAGTTTTATTTTTCCAACCCGTCTCGACGGATCTTTGATTTTCAAACTCTTTTGTCCTTGCAGTGAATGTAATTTTTTTATCCACACAGCTAATTATAGTATTATTCAAAAAGTCTCTACCTAATATTCCATCAGTATGTATCTCTTCCATACCTTCCATAACTTGAAAATAACAGGTTTTTTCCTGCCCCCCTTTCTCCCAAAGCTTAGCTTCACAATCTCCTATCGACCACTTAGTATTTTGAAAAATTCCACACATATTCATTTTATTTTTCGGGTATATTAATGTACCCTTTTTTAGTTTATTCCTATTGATTAAAGAAACGGATGCTCCTGTATCGACTAATAGTGTAAATTTACCTCGCGGGGCAACATCACTATATAATTCGATGTAGCATTCTTCACTCATTTCTACTTCTCCGACTTCATGATGATTAATTGATTGGCACTTTTTTAATTTATTACTTATGCGAGAAACGTCGTGTCCACGTCTCGCCCCAAAAAGTTTAAATTATCTTCTTCTGTTTGATATTCTTCGTTATTCATAGCATTTACTCTCCCGCTTACTTTACAATTTTTCGCCTCATGTCCATATGATCTGCATTTTGTACAATACGTACGTTCATTAGATTTATCCGTTTTATTGTTTGAATTATTCGCGTTAGGATATTTCTTAACGTCAAAATTGGGTTTATTTTGTGCAGGATTATTATAATTATTATTTGTATTATTAAATGTTTCTCTCATGTTTTGTTGTTGATAAGCGTTAAACTTGTTATTGTTATATCCATTATTTTGAAAATTTCTATCATATCTAACTACATAATTATAATTGTTATTATGTGGATTATTATTAAATCCGCTGTTTTGTTGCCAGCTTGGTTTATTTTGAGAAAAATTGTTATTTCTATAATTATTGTTCTGAGGTCTTTGAGGATAATTAAAACTTCTAAAGTTCCTGGTTGTTTGTTTTTCTTTATCTAATAACAATTGTTTTATTTGTTCTCTCATTTCCGCGTTTGGATCTGAACGTTTCTTTTTTATTTCGATATTATTTTTTTCCAATTCTTCTGCCTCATTAATAACATCTTGTAAATTGTTAGAATTCAATTTTAATAGATAAAATTGTATGTCCCTACTTTCTATACCAGACCTATATGCTCTTATTGCGTCATTTTCCAATGATTTTAACCAAGTTTCATTACCATCTCTACCATGTTGCGTAATTACCGCTTCTTCACATTGAGCAAGGTAATCATTCACTCTTACACCAAATTCTTTTAAACTTTCAGACGGTCTTTGTTCAGATTGTTTTAATATTTCTGTTAATTCTGATAATGTTTTCTTGTTCAGATACGTGTCCTTTAGTAATTTAATTAATTCGTCTAGATTATTAAATACTTTATTCTTCGCCAAATAAAAAGCATCGCCCGTTAATCTTGATGAGATGCATTGGTGGAAAATATTTTTTTGATTCACGTCTAAATTATTATATAACATTTCGCAATGTGCTATAAATCTATGCAAATCTTTTTCCACATCTGTCGTATTTTTTCCCGAGAAAATAGGAATCATTTTATATACCATATCCATCGTTTGAATTGGCCCCATGTTTAATTGTAGTGGAAATGGTGGATCTTCCCAAAATCTTTTATCTGAATCTGATGATTCTGTTAAATCGCACAATTGTTTTGTATCTATTGGTGAAGAAATATGCAATTTTTTAATTTTGGCTTCTTGGATTATTTTAAATTCTGCATCTATAGAAAATGAGTTATTTTCTTCGCTTTCGGTTTCGTTCTTGTTAAGATCTTCAGTTTCTATTATAGAAGCGTTTAAAGAATTAATATCTGTGATTTCTTCAGTTATCTTAAAACTTCTGTCTCTGTTTGATTCTTTTCTTTCCTCCAAATTAGAAATTATTGCTTCTAGATTTTTTTGAATTCCCTTAAATTTTGCAATTTCTTTATCCTTATCTTTTTTAAGGATATCTGACTGTGCTTCTAACTCTGATATTTTTAAAATTACGTTATCTAATTCTTCTTGTTTATGTTGTAATTCTTTTTCTAATTTTTTATACTCCTTGTCATTTTTTTCTTGTTCTTTAACTAAATTATATAACTGTGTCTCCAGTTCCTTATTAGTTATTTCACTGCTACTAACTTGTTTGGCTAGTACTTTATTTTGTTTTTTAATATTTGAATGAGATAAATTCAGTTCTTCTATTTTCTCTTGTAATTCTTTAGTAGATTCTTTAAATAGTCTAATAATTTCATTTACTAGAAATTCAGTAACTTGAGCTTCTCCTTCCTCTCTAATTTTTTTTATTTCTGCCCTGGGGAATTTACCTCTCTTGTAAAATGTTTTAATATCTTCTTCCGTTCTTTCATTTAATAATTTTAATTCATCTTGTTTTTTGCTCCAAATAAAATTTTCTTGTCTATATTTTTCTTCGAAAAATTTTGAAATAATTATATCCAAATTATCACCATCGATTTCTGCTTTTAAATATTTACTAAAAATTTCTTCGAAAGTTTTTTCTGCCTCTAGGCCTATCTTAACATCTTCTCTATTTATCATCTTCCTGTTTAGATCGTCCTAAATAGTCAAACACACCTGCGTCTAATTCTTGTTTAAATATTCTCCATTCCTCCTTTTCTTCCTCAGTTAGTTCCCTTCGATTTCTTTGAGCTTCTTCGCGTTCTATTTCGTGTTTTACGGAAAATTCTGGCGTAAGATATTCATCATTTAATCTGTCCAGTAGCGAGTGTTTATAATAATTTTCTACGACTAAATCCACATATTTTTTATCAGCACCATCAAGAGCATATAAACTTTTTTTCCTATCTTCAATACTCATAGTTTCCAGTTTTTCCTTTTCATTTCTTTCCTTTCGGTTTCTAAGTTGTCTCATACGATAGATACTTTTCCCGTACATTATATTTATCTTGTATATATATTAAATTTTTACCTACACCTTACCAATATTAAGGATTAATTCTACTTAATGTTCTTAAAGGTTTTTTTTTTTTTATGTTTTGTTGATTATTGTAATAATTTTTATACTAATTTTCTATTTCTATTATTACTTCTTCCAATGTATTATCCACTTTCCAGTTTACTGAATCAATTTTAACTAATTTAATTGTAATTTTCTTCTCAATTTTTATTTTAAATTTATTTCTAACGAAATTCATAACTGTATCCATTATAATACCTTTTTTATCTTTAATTCTTAGTTTGCGGCTGCGCCAATTGTCGCGGCTGTTTTTTGGTATCAAGGTCCTTACTTACCTCCCTTGGGTGACAATAATTTATTTTTCTAATATTTAAAGATGATATTGGCTTATAAAGGACCTGTTAATATTCTTAAATAAAAAGACATTTTATCTTAAGTTTACAATTCACACATTTATTTAT